>AZIM01008654.1:6487-19559 GCA_000516915.1 Ophiophagus hannah | reverse complement strand
TGTTTTGTCATGTATTAAAAGTTAATAAAGTTTATTTTAAAAAAAAAGAATAAAACATATGTACCCCTCCAGGTTCAATTTCCAGCAATGCCAGCTAGCACAGCCAGTGATGAGAATTGCTGTACTTTAGTAACCTCTGAAAAGGCTAGATATGAAACCATAACACAAGAGCTATATCTCTCTGCTGTGAGAGTTTAAGTGAAGGTGGATTGTACATACCATCCTGATGACTCCCACCCTGGCTGTACAATATATGAAAAAGATTCCTGGTTCACTTGGGATAGAATAGATTCAGTAACAAGAGACGTACCAGTCTGCCAATTCTATTACTAATTGCATTGTGCCACATGCTGGCAATGGAGTCCAAATCATGTTGGATCAAATACTCTGAGCCATCCCGTGTCTTCAGCTACAACAGAACAAGCATTTGTATGTGATATCTAAAAGTTGTTCTCCACAAACATTGAAAATTGTTCTAATTTACCAAATTGCACTTGCAAGTCTTCATTGGTTTTTAGACTTATTTTATGAGTGATTTAGGATAAAGCACATTGCATTTCCATAATAGTAATCCATATCAAGAAATAACTAAACTGATTCTTTAACATTAGGCTAGCTATGACAAAACATTGGATGCTTTGGAGACTGCCCTCCCCATCATAACTACAGGTTCATCAGTTGGTTGCCTATTATCTCTTATCATTTTTCTTCAAACAGCATAAGATACATTTCCTAAAATATATTGACTGCATCAATAAGAGAAATGCCTTTTAATTTTGCCTTATGCAGCAGAGATGGTCCAGGGAATAGGGACATTTTTTCCTTCTCTATAAACTCTGGCATACTTGACAATGATGGCCATTATTTCTTACCTCCAAAACATTTCTCCTACTTGACCTGTCTTTGTGGGCCCAGGAAAGAGATGCTCCATGAAGATTCACTTTAAACTCTGGGCTGCTTAGCACAGAGGGATACTTCTAAATGTGCAAAGAAGAAAAGTAGAAGTAACACAAATGTTCAGATTGGACTCCCGACTTCCCATCTTCCTTTATCACATTCTATCTATCCAGTATACAAATTATTCTATTATGACTAATGTATCTTGCTTCCACAGACATCTAGATTTTGGGCCAAACTATGCCGTGTGAGTAAGATTTTAGTTATGCATACATATTTCTAATCTATTGGTGTGAATATAAATGAAAACAGAAAAGTTTCTAATTTAAAGTAAGGTTTAGCTGTTAGAGATGAAAATCCACAAAGGCAACTATCTTCATCATTGTGTCCTCCAGAAATGTTAAAATAGTACTTCATTGCACAGCTAACATTATCAATGGCAAGATGGTTGGGAATAATATGGCAAAATTGCATCCTAAATAATCTATTAATTTTATAAGAGAGGAGGTATGGGACAGTAACCTTTTTGGCATAGTTTATGAAAAACATTTATCCTATTGTTCCAACAAAAAGCTTAAGGAAGCAAAAAATAGACTTAAAGACAAAAAGGGTCATCATTTAAAAGATCAAATAAATTTTAGCAAATACAGTTGGGCATACTGTAGTAACAACTTGCACGGCTTCCAAAAAAAGAGAAAACCTATGAATAAAATGTGTAAAATAAAGGAGTGAGGCAAAATGAAAGAAAAGTTTCTGCTAAAATTCCACATAAGGATGACTCATATGAAATTTATTATCATTTAATTGAAATTTATTATCATTTAATTAAAGAGGCAAGAAAGAGAACTTCAAAGCAGTTTGGTATTTTTCTTTTGTTATTTTATATACAGTGTAATTGTCTAAGTCTTCCTCATACTAGTTTTGCTTTACTTTTAATGTTGTGTCATATTATTAACATAGTTATAGATGGGGTTTTTTTGACTGGACATATATATTTAAAAAAAATAATTTGTAAAAATTATATGAGCCAAACAGAATTTTTATTCACTCATAGAGAAACACATATTTCAAAGTCTGGAAACTGATTTTTGCTAACTAAATGCAACTGTGAGATGAGAAGAAAAGAGTCCTGAAGATACCTCAAGAATCGGGCAGCTTCATATAAAGGAAGATTATTTTTAAATTAACTGTATTTATAAATTTGAATTTCTTCCTCAACTCTCTATTCTACTGTAATATCAACTGGTTATCTTAAAGTAGGAAGCTAAGGCTGAAGACTTACTGTACCACTGGAAGCTGAATGCTTGGAGTCCTTGAAAAATATTAAGGCGCCACCTTCCAAGACTGTCCATACACAGGCCCAGTTCTTCCTAAAAGAAGATAAAGAAAGGACACATCATTCATAGAATTAACTGGGTAGGCATAAACTGAAAGTAAGGTTTTGGAAAAAAATAGTATAACTATACAAACATAGACAGCAATATTCCCTTTTTCTCTCATCATTTTTCAGCACATATTACTCTTCATAATCAACACACAAAAGGAGTATGTCTCTATGAATGATCAGTCATCATGAGAAAACAGGCTCAAAATAGTTTGCAAGACAGATAGACAGACAATATATAGCTGAAGAATGAGAGACACACAATCAGAAGGCCAATAATTCAATTCCAAATTGCTCACAAGTAAATAAAAAAGGAGTGGGAGGAAAAGCTGAGAAGTGGCTAACTGTGCTGCAATGAATGCTTTTATTCAGGGGACTGTAGACCCATTTAGTTCTTGAAAATGTGCCAAACAAGGCAACTGGCAATTGGCAAACACCTTCCCCTCTGACATGGCTTAAAGCTGCTTTTAATTTTACTGATTATTTGCTTTATTTAAATTCAACCTTACTTGCTTTTGCTTAATCAGTAATGATTTGTTAGTGAATTTATTAGTGATGCATTCCCTCCCCAAAATATGCTTAAATCTCTGGAATTATGCTCTACTTTGCCTGAACCAGCATTTTTCAAAAGTCTTACAGAACTATAATGTCCACTACACATTTTTAGTTAGAGTCTTGCTTTTCAATTCAATGGTAACACTTATATGGTTAAGGAAGATTTCTTTGGGTGGAGTGGGGGGAACTCAATGGCTACCACTACTTTCCTTGTAGTGACTCAGGAATATGGTTTTATTTCCAAGTCTTCCTCATACTAATGGCTAAAGACTTATGCCAATCTAGAGGCAAGGAATTAAAACACCTAAGAATTATCTGATATCTAGGCTGCTATTGACTAGAGAAAGAGATTTTATCTTATGCCTTGAATGACTGAACAAGGAGGAAGCAGAACCTTAGAAGGCAACCTCAACTGATCTCCCTACATCAGAAAGGCTGAAGTAAGTCCACAAAACACACACAGCAGGCCCCTCTTACCTCAGCCGTTTCCCTTTATCAGCAGTTCTTGTCCGATATAGCATCCCAGCTTTCTCAAGAGATTTCAGCTGGCAAGGTGGAGAAAAAGAAATAGCAATTTAATCTTGTCCTAGTTGCTGGGCAAAATCCCATCATCAGAGCAAAGGGTGGCTCTGCTATTAGATAGGGTCAGTAGCTGAGTATCAATAATCTTGTGCCATTGAGGATTGCTTTTAAACAAATCCAAAGTTACTGGGAGGAGGGCTAAGCACTTCTCACTTCCCAAGCATGCTTATCTTCATTTGGCTTAGGCCACTGTAAGTTTAAGAAATAAATCTAGGAATTAAGACAATACAATACTTCAGATATTGTCTAATTTAATCCAGAGAACAGGAAAGATACTAAAAATTGGGAGCCTATTGGTAGACATTTTATATTTGCATTTCCAAACTGATTAAAATAGGAGCCCCTTTTCACCTTCCTTAGAGAGAAAATAATTCTAGAGTTTCTTCTACTGCGGTGAGGCTTGGACTCTCAGTTATAATTTAAGGAAATAAGATCAGGAAATGGACAATGTGGAAATTGTAATTGTAGGCACTAAGTAGCTGTTTGAAAGTGGCAGCTATTTTGGCCTTCCTATTCCCATCATTCCCTCCATCTTTCCAAAAGGTTCTCCTGGTTCAAAGTATGCAAAGGATTAGGCCAGAGGTCTCCATACTTGGTAACTTTAAGACTTGTGGACTTCAACTCCCAGAATTCCTCAGCCAGCCCCAAGTTTGGGGACCCTTGGCTTCTCCATTTATCTATCAAACCCCACTTCAGATCTGCCATTAGCAAGCAGAGACTCTTTCTTCCATACCTGCTTATCTTTTGACCCAGGGTGAACTGACTGGCTGGGGGACCAACTTGCAAAAGGACTGCTGCCACGACTAGATCCACTACTGGTGCTCTGGCACTTGCCAGAAGTGGTCACCTAAGTATAATAATTTTAGCAGCAGTAAACAACATACAGGCACTCATACCACAGTTCTCCAGGATCATGATCTACTGTATTGTTACATTCAAGTTTGTATTTACACCTATCAATAGATAACCCATTTTATCTCCTCTTACTTTCAGCAGATGAATTTGTATGCCAATTGATTAAACTTTAGAATTTGTTTTACAGATTGGCATTTTTACTGTGTCCATCTCATTCAGTGGCTGGGATCAGAGAGGCAAATGGTGGTTTGCTTAACCATGGGTTTCTGGATAACTTATGATGGCTCAGTATACATTATAGAGTAAATCCCTTGTTCTATGCAACTACATTATTGTTTTAATTTAAACAGCTCTGATTCTACCATTAGAATGTCTCTGCCTCATTGTAAAATTAATCTTGTATTCACAGAATCATAGGATTGGAATGACCTTGGAGGTCTTCTAATCCAACCACTTGCCCAGGGCAGGAATCCTCAGATCTGCCCAACTGGCTTCCCAACTTTTGTTTGAAAACCTCTAGTGATGGAGCATGCACAATACCAGGAAGTAGGCCAATCCATTGCTTAATAGTTCTCATGGTCTGGAAATTCTTCCTTGGATCTCTCTCTGTGCCCCCAACTCCCAATCTTTCCAAGATATTCTTACCATGTCTGGGACCTCAAACATTGATGTTTCCAGGTTGCCAGGGGAAGCACAACCCTGGTCTGGTGAAGGAATACCAGCATAGTCAAATTGCTTGTAGGATCCATCTGGAGAATAACCTTCCTCTGGAGAAAGTTCATGTTCACGAGGAGAAAGTTTTGGGTAGTCAGTTTCTGGAGTTGGTGGCTGAAAAAATATTAGAAAAGAGGTCAATACACAAATAACCTTTTTTCCTCCCCAGACAGTTGAAAGAATTCTGGCTTAGAGGGTTTTTCCCCCAAGTCTTGAGAATTATGGAACGACCATCCCAAAATCCAGTTGAGTCCAGTCCTGCTGGCCTCTAAAAAGGTCCTGAACATCTGCTTTTTGTCTAGATATTTTCCCAGTTATAATTATGAGTTGTGGGATTGATCCCCACCACAATATATTTTATTTTACTTTATTATTTTATCATTTTTCTTTGTATTTGATGTTTTTAATAGACTTCTCCCATCCACTTACCCTCCGATCTGGAGACCTTCTAATAAATGCAGGCTGCATCTCTGGGGGATTGAATGTTTCTTGGGGTGCCTCCCACGAAGTCTCACCTGTTGCTGCGTTATAGAAAAATATTTGCCCACTGGCCTCATCTATGTATTGGTTCCACTCAGTAGATGAGACAGGGCTGGGACAGTGAGAATGGGAAAGATTCACACTATGCAAGGAAGCCCCAAAGGGAGACTCCCAAGTTGTTTGACCAGTCACAGAATTATAATAGAAGAAATGACCACTTTCGGTGTCAGTGTGAATTTCCCAGTTTTTCAAAGGATTGCTGAGGCACAGCTGGAATGGGGACTGGGAATCGTTGGCAGTGGTAGTACTGTGCTCCAACTGAAGTTCTTGTATGTTCACATATACTGGATCTGTAGCCACATCTTCAAGCAACTATGAAAACAATAAAGAAAAGTAATCCAACCACCTCATTGTATGAAACCTGTCCCTTACCCAGCTCTCTGAATGGCTTAAACTTCTATAATTCCTGGTTAGTTACTAAGGAATACATAAAACACCTAAGTAATTAATAATTAAAAATAGTCTAATAAAGTTCATTTAAAAAACAAAAAACCAATATCATAAACAGCAAAAGAAATAAGATAATATACAAGTTAAGAGTAGATACAACAATTTAATTATTCCATACTCAGTATTTCTGCTCCAAAAGACATTTATACAGTTTAAAGAAATCTTAAAAATTCTTTGTGTATTAAGTGTGGAAAACAATCTTGGCAGAAATACCATGACTACAATTATTTTGAGATGCAATGCTGCTTGCTTGCAATGGCCTGAACTTTTTATATTAATAAGCAAACAATTCATTAAACATATCCACTCCAATATTTTTTCTGTTTCACTCAAAAGTAAATCAAACCAGCAATGTACCCCTCAAATCTGTCACTGTTCCTTTTGATGACTCATTACATTTTTATTAGTACCCTTCTAACATTTCAAAAATAGAATAATATTTACAGAACAGCTTATACCTTCCAGCTTCCCTTAGTTTCACCATGACAATTGTCCTTGGCTTGGATGATTTTTAAATCTGATAGTTAACATTTTCTATAACATTGGAGTTTATTCCATCTAATTCCCCTATTCTCACCTTTGTACTTGTGTCTTTTAGGTACCAGTACCTAGGTGTGTGGAACTTAGCAATGAACATGTATATTATTTTGCCAAAGATGCAATGTTTTCTCACCTGCTGTCTTCAACTCTATTAAATAGTCAAACTGACCTACTGATAAACTCCAGTAAATATTAGTTATACATTAGGTATATTGTAGATCTATAGCAAAGAAAAAGATTGAAATCCAAAATTAAAGTTGGACAAAAATATTTTCTCTGGTTTCTGCTTTTTAACTCTGATCTTCAGTTCTCCCTTTCAAATGATCTTAACTCAGTTGTGATGCTATAATTGGAATTTGTATTGCTCTACCTAGCATATGGATCTACTAAGTATATATTTCTAAATCAACTGCAGTGTTATGGCAACCTTGCCAAATTCAATTCTTAGATATGCTGAATTTCTGTTCCCATAATTGACAACCCATTATGTAAGAGAGATATAAAAGAAAAAAAATAGAAATTTAGATTATTTTTCCAGTCAGAAATGAGAAAGCACTTAACTGGCTACACGAAGAAGTCTTTTTTTCCAACCTTTTCTTTTCAATATTTTTCTACCACTTAGACTATGACAAGAAAAATAAACCACACTGCCCAGATGAGGTTTAACTAAAATCACAGTTTAACTCTTGGTCTAGATTAGAATGAAGACCAATAAAAAATAAAAAATGGCCAGATTGGAGCCCCTGGAATTAATTTAGTAAGAATTAATCTGATGACTACCAACTTCTAACGTGACTAAAATCATTGAGGGCTATGGTTTAGATCAGCTCCTGCTTACAATCTTGAATAGTCTTCCTCAGCCTAATATATTCTTGATTCAGTGGACTCTTCTTCTAGCCATCTATATTCAGTATGGCGATTTGTATTAATGGAAGAGAATGAGGAAAATTATAACCTAGCAATTTAGAGCATACCGAGTAAAAGGAATCTATAGAAATAAAGATACTAAAGGGGACAGATTTTCAAAAGAAAGAAAGTGGTGAATCAAAATTAACAAAGATAGCCACAAAGTCATGGATATTAGATAATTAAGGCTTAGAAATGTTTGATATGGACATTGGACAGAGAAATAACACGATTCTGCTATAAATTGGCACACAGAGTGGACACACAAATTACTTTCAACAGCAATAAGCAAGCCAACAGATTCTGGACTATCTCTGAATGGGAAAGTTGCTGATTTATTCTTTGGCATGTAAGTACTGAGGACAGGAGATAAAAACATATCCAAGTTGTTCAACAATTCAGTGCTAACGAAGTGAGATAGGGTTGCCTGCCAAAGGAAAACCTATCAGAGTGAAGCAGAATGATCAACTCCATGGCTCATCAAAGCTTCATCAGTTACAAGGAAGGGAACATAGAAACATTTCCCCAGATATAGTACCTACTACTTCTATGAAAATCTGTCAGAGTGGATCTCATTCCAAAGGTGGACATGGACAGAAGAGGATATACTACAAATCATGTGACTGTTGCATTTGTTTGATATGTGCAGACATTTACATTTATCCTGGCTCTGTACTGCATGAAAAGCCATGTTAGTGCAGTGGTTAAGGCATCAGGCTAGAAATTTAGAGGTCTTGAGTTCTATTCCTATCTGAGGCACAAAGCTAACTGAGTGACCTTGGGCCACTTTCTCTCAGCTCTAGAAAGGAGATAACAACAAACTAGTTCTGAAATCTTGTCAAGAAAACTGCATTCATTCAATTCATTCAAAAATAGGCTGCATTTAAACAATATGGTAGACTAAAATGGCATAGTTTGTAGTGCAACTTGCTGTGGCAGGTCAACCATCATCTTAGCATAAAATATTCAGTAGCATCTTTTCCCCAAATGTTATTTGCTACATGCTGCCTCCTGCTTTTTTCTCCAATTTCAGAGAATATTTCTTTCTGGTCTGGACGAGCAAGTTAGGGCAGAAAAATAGTATGGTCAAAGAATTTTGGACACTTGGCAACCCAACTGTTAATAATAATAAAATAAATAAAATAATAACATGGGTTATGTGTTTTCAGCCACAGAGTGGGTGAGGCAATATTTAGAACCTCTCCTGCTTAGACCCAGTCTAGATCAGCTGTAATCTACTGAGGAGTACATGTGTTTTTGCAAACCTTTAGAGACCTGATCATGTGGTGAAAGGTGGAATTCCTACATTCTCATTCTTTTTTCTCTTTTCCTTTGTGTACATGCTCATAGCCAATATTTCTCTCCTTTAGAATTATCATCAAAAGATGGGTTCTGGGGGGGAAAACATTTACAGACAGAAAGGCATGAAGACTCCACATTTTACACAGGAGAGGCAGACTTGAGATTGTTATGTTCAACAGTGTCCCCTGGAGTTCATTTTTCTTCATTTGCATAGAATGACAGCCCAAAATAACTAATCTGCTTCTTCTCTTACTTCCTGTAAAGATAATCAGCCTCTTAAACTATTCCTTCTCCTTTACCTTTTGCATGCCAATTTCTCCTTTTTGCCAATATTCTTCAATAATGGAAGGATAAAGTAAGGGAGCACATAAACTGCCACCTTCTACATGTTTTAAACTAATAATCTTTGACCTATCTTCACTCTAACTAATAATCACAGAGACTTAGTTCAAAACTTCTGAAGGACATCACCGATTGCCTATCCTGTTCCAGCAATTTCTATTTTGGTTTGTTGAGTTCAAGTAGGCTCTGGCAATAAGAACAAATCACAGTACATTGTAATTTGTTACATTTTAGAAAGACAGAGTTAAGAACAGTCATTCCTATCTGAACACCTTATGGATTTAGCAAAGACAAGAAACTGCCAAAAGTATGAACACTAAAGCTATCTTGATTGTAAGCTTACGGTAACTTGAATTTTGCAAACCTGAAAGCATTCCCCACCCCCATTTTTTGTAAACTTTGGGGCAGGAGTTTCCTCTGAGAAGCTTGCTCCACCCCCATTCCTTTATTTTTCAGGCAAAAATCTAGGCTGTGTCTCTTCCTCCTGTCTTCCAAGATTATTCTCACAGCCCATGTTGTATGTTGCTCATCTATTCACAGCTCTTATGAGCTACTGTATTTCCAAAGACTCCAGGATATCAAAGAAAATGTTTATTTACACAGTGCATAATTAATATAAGGACTTTGCTGCCACCAAGATGTAGTGATAGCCATTTATTAGACTGGCCTTAAGCAGCAAAATACCTTTTTAACACTATTGCAATGAAAATAGGGAACCAAAATATTAAAAGGCAGCATGTAAATTCATCAACATTGTTACTACTATGTGGCGTATTTAGTTGTAGTTAAGATTCCTCCCCCCCTTTTTTATAGAACACTGATTTTCTTACAACTATCTCAGTTAAACAAGCAGAAATTCAGTGCGTAGATCATGAAGATTCAGTGATAGACAGAAATTGAGTAGATACATTAGTACAGGATCGAAGAACTTTCCTAGAGAATTAAACCAAGATCCACTCTTGCAAGTTTTTTCTACACTCTTGCATTTTGAAAGCAGCATATTTCTTCATTAAGATTTGACCTGAATTTATCCACTCATTTCTAGTCCAGTACTTTCAATAGGTTCTTGTACAGTCTTCAAGCAAAGCTTAGCAGTCTTTTGACTTAAAAGGCAATCTCCTACCCTTCTCATTGCCATACCTCAGATGAGTCTGATGTCCGGGATGATGTATGCCAGGAAAGTGGATTAGGAATCCAGTCACCCATTGCTAATATAACCCAAGAAGATCCGTCTAAAGCTTAGAAGCAGTGCCTTAACGGAAGGAAAATGGCAGAGTGGAAAAAAAAAGCTTTCTCAACCACAGGCCAATCAAGAGACAGAAAGCAACACAACATAAAGTGCAAAACAAGAACTCAGCCCTTTGCCTTTCACATGCTTCCTGTTGGGGTTTGTGGGATAAAATGGTTACTGTGGTACTGAGTTATAAGTAATGTTTTTTTCTAGCATTTTGTGGTAGCTCACTAAAATCCCTTCCTCTTTCTCTATGCTAATAGGAATAAAAGAAAAGCTTACCTATGTGCCAGAACACCAAAAATTCAACACTTTTTAAATGAGGGAGCACCTTCCTAAATTTTAATTGAATGAAGGTAGGTTACAATTATTCAGTGAACCAGACAATGCATACTATATTAGGCTTTGAGATTATTGAGATTATTTTTTACTTCCAAAAGCCAGAAAGAAAAATTATTTTGCAGGATTAAAAGAGGGGCAAGCTATAGGACCAAGAGACAATTATGAATAGTATAATTCTTAAGACCTAAGTATTGATAAGTCTAGAACAGTGCTGGGATTCAAATTTTTTTACCACTGGTTATGTGGGTGTGGCTTGGTGTGCGTGGCAGGGGAAGGATACTGTAAAATCTCCAGGCAGAGGTGGTAGTTGCTGATTCTCCGAACTACTCAAAATTTCCGCTACAGTTATCCAGAACTGGTCAGAACCTGCTGAAAAGCACGTCTGGTCTAGAAATGGCTTATCAGCTTTAAGAGTTGATGGGAAGAGAAATGTTGGCTAAATGTACTTTTGCGTTATGATTATACAAGTCCAGTTCTTCCAACATGCAAACTGGGCTCATTGCTTTAAGACATGGATGCTATTAAAAAAGGAGAAAATTGTGAGATGATGATTGAATGTCAAATGTGACTTTGCTATTTTACTGTTAGATTTCTCCTAAGATTGGCATTGAAGGAATGAATGGGGAAAGAAAAAGAAGTACAACAAAGATTCCTACATTAATACATTTTTGTTCTCTGAACAATTGCTTAAATACCAGGTCTTCCCCCAAAGTTGACCAATTGTTGACCTGATATCGACAATGATATGAGTGTAGAAACTGCAGCAATATTCAAAATCATGGGTATGGTATGCAAGGCAAAATGTGTAAGAAATGAAATCATGAAACAAGGGCATCTTCCTAGAAGCTCAGCTCTGGCTGGATAAGGCAAATGAGAATCTACTTCACATAAAGTTAAATGAAACAGTGAGTACATCCCCACTGTTTTAAAAACTTTTCCAATATATTTTAACGTATAGATATTTGATCTTCATTTCAACAATACTGATTAAGGGGCATACTAGTATTATACATATCATACAACATTTACATGTGATAATTGTATAATTTAAATAAAAATAACATTAGCATGTGGAAAAGATACATTAAATATGTTTATCATTACAGATACCTCAAATACCTAAAATTAGAATCAGATGCACCAGATTTGGCGAAAATAATTAGAAGACTGTTAGAAAGGATCTGGGAGGAACTTGTCTTATTTAAATCCCAGGTATTCAGTTCGAGTGCAGTTGCTGTTTGAGTGCTCTGCTGTTGTATTGAGTGGTATCGCCATGCTTAGATTGAAAATGTTCCTTGGAGTTTTCAGAAAGAAAGATATAGATGCCTATGAACCTAGGTAGGAATTTAAAAAGATTACCAAACAACTAGACACCAATCATTCCATGGAAGGAGGAAATTTCCAACAACTGCCAACCTACTCAGGACAGGCCATCCCAACAAGTTCAGCAGAAGAGTAGAATGCAAAATGCTGAAAGAAGTCTCCAAGGTCCCCAAAATTTCATAATATACATGGGTAAATCTCAACACTATTGCTCTGAAGGTGAATGATTCCACCAATAGAGAGCTGAACAAATTAAATCCCCATGAGAGATATGCCAGGGGGAAATCTTTGTTATCCAGAAAGAAATCTAAAGTTTGCTCAAGAAAACCTAGACAAAGACTTCTGGAACAATACAAACTGGATAAATAAGGCAAAGATAATTGTTTGGCCACAATATAAGAAGACATATTTGGGGGGGGGGGAAGAATTCAAAGACTACATTTCTTCATTTAAAATGATGATGGTGTTGGCCTAGAAACCAAGAGACAGAGTGCTTAGGCCTCCTTTAGGCATGAAAGCTGGGGAGTGGGGGTGAGGTGATTAGGCCAGTTACAGGGCTGTTGCTGTGCGGAAAAATAAGAGGCAAAAACATTGGGCATGGGGGTTTTATATATAGCCAAATCCTGGATATAAGCTTTAACCTGGCCTTCTTAGACTCTCAATTTCTTGCTTTTCGGCCATTTTTGATGGATTTACTGTAATTCTTAGGGACATTGTCACAGTGCAAGGTCCATGTTTGGTTGAGTTTCAACCTTCTGACCCTGATATAAGGATCTTGCATTATCCTCAAGCGCCCTGGGGTACTATGAAGAATTCATAGTGCTTTCTATGGTAGGGACCTGCCCTGATGCAGCAAACCCAAGCTATAACATTCTCACCACCTTGCTTTACAATTTGCATCAGGTTCTTCTGGTGAAATTGATATCAAAAGCAAAATAAAATAACCAAAAGTTTAACAAAGTTTGAGAGGCAGACGGTTGGCTTAGTTGCCTCCTTTAAGCATTAGGGTGTATTGCAAACTTGGCAAGCTTACGACTTGTGAACTTCAACTCCCAGAATTTCTGAGCTAACATGACTGGAGGAGGAATTCGGGGAGTTGAAGTCCACAA
>AZIM01008647.1:23298-35597 GCA_000516915.1 Ophiophagus hannah | reverse complement strand
AGACCGGCAACCAATGCAGCTCGCGCAGATGAATTAAGTCCAACCCCTCTTGATTGCCATTGAATCTTATCTAGCTCTAAACGTTAGTTGAGAAGATTCCTGTGCATAGGCTTTTAGAAATAAAGTAATTAAATTGAACTTTCTGTGTGAACCTGGCTTTTTGCATATGACAAGTATGACTGAATGATAAATACACAGCATAATTTTCACAGATTGTAGCATTATATAACAAAGGTTGTATTGTGTTCAGCCTGGGCTGAAAGTTTTTTTGATCTCTTGGCTGTGTCTAGTGATCATGATTTACGCACCTCATACCTGATAACATTAATATGGGTAAAAGTTTTGTGGGTTGGAGGAACTCTTTCTATTTAGGTAATAGAATACTAAAAGTAGTACTGAATTAGTTTATTAATGCTTTAGAAGGCGCTATTGAACTATACTGAAACTGAAATTTGTCACAGATGCATTTAAGGAAGAAGTAAGTAAGTAAGGAGTAATTTGCTAAAAGTACAAGTTGTAGAAAAAATAAGCAATTTGAAATGGATTGTGAAACAATCTATACTGGGAGATTCACTATTTTTAGGACCAAACTAAATGCTTAGTTTCATTCAGAACAACCTCTTTGTGTCTTCCTCCCTCTTCTTTATCTAAGCATATCACTTGTGGATTAAACTGCATCCCAATAGGAATTAAAATCACTGAGTCATTTTTAAAAGCCTTTTTAAGGAATAAAGAATATAAGAGAAACTTGTTAGGAAGTGTAGCTATAATTAGTTTTAAAAGAATAGTAATGACAACAAAATAATAGGTTGAATGTTCTCCAGTAAGAGAAGGAGGGGAAAAAACCCTACAAACAAGCCTTTAACTATCAGAGGTGATAGTAACAGTAAAGTGAACAAACTACAGATGAATAATTTATTCAGATGTTTTCCTTTCCTTCAAGCAATTCAGAAATGAGTTTTAGCCTCCATCTCATAAGGTGGATAAAAACTTGAAGATTAGTTAAGTTCCCAAAAGTTTGAATAGCTGACAACAATGTTGAGTCTCAGTTTCCCAATGATCAATTTATTATATGAAAGTTTTCCATGACCTCATCGAAAAACACGTTTTTCTTTTGCCTTGTACAGAAAGCTAAAATATACAAATCAACAAAGAAAACACTGTTATGAAATCTGAGTCCCTATAAAAAGTATAGACAGGATTCCACTCCTTCATTTGATTTGGTTTGGATCCTAAGCAAATTTTTCTGACTTGAAGGTTATATATTTTTTATAATAATAAAATAATTGTATAACAAGAGCTGAGATTTAGTGGAATATTCCATTGGTGGAAAGAATTCCCTATTTTTATCTCTATCCTGCCCTCTCTTATAGCCCTCCTCAGTATTCCATATTTTCAAGAAACTCTGGGGTCCTTGGTGCTCTGTGGGCTTGACTGTTTGTTTTTTGCAGATATTTCATTAGCAAACTAGGCAATATCATTTTTTTAAAAACCGCCTGAAAACATCAGCTTTCCCTTTCCATTAATAATAGATGATCCTGATAGCACAGCCTCATTTGGAAATTTTGCAAATTCCAAGAATGTCTCAAAAGTTATGCAGTATTTGGTATTGTTTGAATCAAGTCACATTTCTTGCATATTGGATCCAAAACAAAAATGCATGAGGAAAGAGTCCTATGGATTCCCATAGATTGGAAAGAAGTATTTTCAGTGCCCAAAAGTTGGGACTGACTGATGCACTTGGTGTGTTTTGAATGTTTATCCTGTTCATTAGCAATGGTTTAGGATTTAAGAGGTAATGATGCAGCCCCTGAGTAGTATTTATAATGTTGTTTCTTTGTATGATTAGATTATTTTGTTGCTGCTTTTGTGTATCTGACTTTTAAATTGCTTAGAACTAATTTTTCTGAAGCAGCACAGAAGTTACAGTTAATTAGTCAATCAAGCAATCATCCAGACATCTGTATTCCACACTTGAAGGTAGTCGGAACTGAACAGTATGCAGGCAAAGCACAGACCATGTGTAACTCTATATTGGATCAATCTGATTTAATTTCCCTGACCACAACCAAGTACTGTTCTATAGTTTGTACAGTAGGCTGTACTATTAACTCTAATCATTTTTAGATATTTTAGAACAATTATATTTTTCCTTTTTAAGACATGGGTATTTTGTGACTTGCTGGGCCACTAAATCGGCCCTTGGTAAATGGGCAATGGGATGAAATGAGACCAAAACTGGAGGCACAACTGTGGATCAAAGCCCCACCCTTTGAATACATATCAACATCATGCATATATGCATGCATACATAGATAAAAAGGGGCAAGGCTTTGATCTACAATTACATCATCATTTTGACTGTCTTCGTCCTGTTGCAGATGTGCCTGTAGGCCTGTTTCTTCATTGCTTGGTGAATGTGTTCATCAAAAATTCACAAAATTATAGATTTGCTATTTTTAAAAAAATGCCTCCTTCTCAGCTTAGAGAACATGCACATCACCATAAACATTGAAATGTACTCAGTTTCTCCTACTCTTAAACATATAGATGTTGTTTTATATTCAATAACATCATATTTTACGCACAACCTTTTATTTCTGTGTTTTGTCCTCCAACAAAATCTAGTAAAGGGCATAAAATTTATGTCATTAGTCATATACATAGTTTAATTGTGCCCAACTATTTCTGACTCAGGACTACCAATACAGAGGTACCAATTTCTTTTTTTCTTCCATTTACTTTTGGACTAGAAAATGTTTATACTGGATATTTATCTGATATAAGAAAAAATATTACCATATTCACTAAAGCTTGTATTTATCCCAAATAAGCTCTCAATTTTTTTCACTAAGATACAGTCATCAAGTCTTCCATTTAAAATTGTAATGTTGTCAAAACTATATTAGAAACTCTTTGAGGGTTCTTCCTCAGCCAACCAAGTGTTAAGAAAGCAACAATAAGCTTTTGGTTCACTTGGTTATTCAGAGAATGTAATAATATTCTAAGAATAACAGAGACATGCAAATATAGTACTGAATTCCATCACAAGAGGTTATTTATTTAAGAAAGTCTTTGCTGAAAATAATCTTTGTGAAAATTAAAACCTCTGGAGAGAAATACAAGAGGGAAAATGATACCAACACACAACTACGAATTTGGATCAGAGGTTGAAATGTAAGTATGTAATGGTGACATTTGCATAAGGTCATTGAGAATTTTCATTTTGGCCTCATTACTATATATTGCAGATGCGTGTCTATGTTATTTTGTTCTTCCCTCCTGTCTCTTGAAATTATATTGTGCTACACTCATTTAATCAAAGTTCTAGCTTAATATTTAATTTTGGTAACAAATTACCCCATGAGCTTAGCTTAATAAAGGTCAGTAAAATGTTAATAAGTATTCAATTCAATTTTTTTATCTTGTATTTAAAAAAACCAGGGAAAAATCCATATTGATACAACTTAATGCAGAAAGTAAATTTCTTATGAGCCCTGTTGCTGGTGCCATGCCTTCTGCTTTCGAGACGTATTATTCTTTTCATTCGTTTTCCAAATAACCATATAAATCCATTTCTTCCTCTATTTTAACGGAGACATTGATTTCAACTCATAAATCCAGAAAGCTTATTGCTCTTTAGTTCTACTTTATTTATTGCTTCCTTCTTTTAATTACAGCCCATGATCTATTTGTAGGAACTAAAATTGGACCTACAAATATTTAAAACATTAATTTGACACAACCCTGGAGACATGATCTTGTTATTTCTCACAGCATCTCTGTACTCTAGCATTCTTTAAAGAATGCTAGTGGTGTCTTCAGTAAAAATTAAACTAAGAAGCTATTATATTAAATGAAAACATATATTCATTATGACAACTAAAACCATAATATGAAAGTCTTGCCACAGCTGAGGGTGATAGGATACATTCCTCACAATTATATAATTCTATTATGTGCAGCTTCTACAGAGATGCTATCATTACATTGGTGCTTCGAGATTAGATCAGGATGTCAGGGTGTCAAACTCAATTTCACTGAGGGCTGTAACAGGGTTGTGTTTGACCTCGGGGGGCCATGGTGGGTGTGGCCATCTTGACGTCACTCATGTTGGGAGCGCCTGTGGTGGCCCAAGCACTCTGCCAGCGAAAAATGGCTCCCAAGCTCTGTTTTTGGCTGTGATGGCCTCCTGCAACCCTCTGTCAATGAAAATGGAGCTCAGGAGGGCCACGGGCAGCCATTTTCACTGGCAGAGGCACTGCAGGCCGGTCCTTTACTGTTTTCAGGGCAGCCCCGCAGGCCAGATCTAAATATCCCAGATCCGGTTCCTGGGCCTTGAGTTTGACACCCCTGAGATAGATCAATAATTTCTCTCTAATTTCTGGATTCAGCTGAATTTGATTTTCCCAATCATAGGGACAGTTTGGTATAATTTCTGGGAATATGCAGCCCTAAAATTAGAATTCGTCTGTGTAGTCTGCACATATGATGGTTGCATTTTGGGGCCTTTCAAGTATTGTTGGGTTGAAAGTCCTAATAGTATCCAAAAGCATGGCTAATATAAAATTGGGAACTGCAGTTGTACAAAATCAGGATGACATTCATTCTCCACCTATTAATGGAATGAATTATTGTTGTTGATTTAGTCTGTATGGATTAAATTTATAGATAATGATATGTGGAAAGCAATCAGATCCAACCTATTACTATACAGATTGCAGATAATCTATATGGCTTTAAGTCCAAGGCCTAAAAGGGAAAGAGAGGTTTGTCCGAAATTTGCAATCACAAATACACACTGAATTAAAAAGATACATACATTTTTCTGATGCAATGTGATGAATTTTGCAACTCTTACATAAAAAGTGCACAAAAGTGTATGCGTTAAACACAAAAATACTGGGAAACAGCTTATAAAAATTGTTGCAAAAAGCTATAGAGAAAATGCAAAAGAGAAACTTTATGGAGATATATCTCTTCCAGTGGATTTCTGTTTAAAAAAAATATCAAAGTCTATTGCAGAAACAGGGTACCAGTAGAAGGAATTTAAGGTTCAAGGGCAAAATTGATCTTTGCAGGTTTGTTACTCCTACTAAGTGTAACATAAATATTACAATACAATGAAGATAATTTCCAGATAAAAGGTATTTCTAACTTTGGACAAAATGATCAGGGTTTGGCATTGTTGGAGGCAAAAGTGCTATCATCACTTTCATGCCCAGTATGGCTGCTATGGAGTGAGATACATACAGAGCACCTCTGGAATGAGAAGCAAAGCCATAGTGCATAGGAGGAAAGAAGAGGCAAAAAGAGATTCACGTGTAACAGAAACCCACAGAGATTTGTAAACATGTGCAAGCTTGCTGCCCATAAAGCAGGTGGATGGGAGCTGCTAGGACATCACCATCAGACTATCCCAAATAACGGATCTCCTCTGTTTAACAGCTGAATGCTAAAAGGCTGTCTATCATTGAAAGGCATTTAGAAAGGAAACAGGATGACAGCCCTATATTGTTTTCATACCCTAACCACTTATTTATTTTATGTGATTTTATACTATTTTGATCATTAGGACTTTAAGCAATCAGACAGAAGCATCATGGCTAGAAAGTGTCTGAAATTGGATGCTGAGTAAAACCAACTAGGCTTGTTCATAGTTAGGATAGTACGAAATATAGAGACTCTCGGGGTTTTGGTCTAATGCAAAGTGATAAATCTAAGCTCTATAACATCTGTTTTTAAGAGGAGTTAGACAGATATTTATGCACATAGGTAAATTCTTTCAGAAATTGAGATATCATTGCTACCTTTTGTTTCTCTAGACCAGTCATTCTCAATCTGTGGTTCGTAGACACCTGGGGATAAATGTTATGATTTAAATCTTGAGTTAAGTCTTGATGGTCACAAAAGGTATTAAAAGTGGGTCCATGGTGAAGAAAAGGTTGAGAACCACTTCTCTAGAGCACTAAATATTTATTTTTTTATTTTCATTTATTTATTAAATGTTTATGCCACCCATCTCCCCTACAGGGTGACTCTAGGGAACTTAAAGGTTATAAAACAAATAAGATACAGTTTTAATTTTTTTTGAAGATTAATATGGGTTTGAGAGAATCTCTGTGTGTGTGTGAGAGAGAGAGAGGCAGAGGCAGAGGCAGACAGAGTTTCCCAATGTTACCTGATTAGGAGGCTTATCATTTCAGTAAACTGCAACCCGTACAGTGTTAATATGAGTTGTCCTATCCCAAATATTGCTGGCCCTTCTTTAGAACATGCTTCAATACTTTCCTCTCTGCAATAATGAAAGGTAGATATAATCAGACAAAGAAGTTACCTTCTCACAGGAAAGGTGCCTCTACTGAAATTGAAACTTTAGAACTGTGTAAGATTTTTCAAGGACTCTGCTCCTAACTAATTCAACCCTTAATGTATAGACTGCTTGGCTGTTCAGACCATATACTTTGGTATTCAACTGTTTTGAAAATTATTAAATTTTGATAATTTTGAAGTGAATTTTTTTGTCCTGGCACTCATTGTTTGTTTGCGACACACAAGCTAGAACTTGTCAGAGTTGGCTGCTTTGTGACTTACAACACTAGTCCTTATGGGAAAAATTTGTTTGGTACTGGTCATTTTTGGTACTCATCGTACCTCCCAGAACCAATTAACAATGAGTACCCAGGTAGCATTACATTTAGGTTTTTTCCTAAAGGACATGCACCCTGAAATCCTCTACACCATAGTTAAATCACAAGTCACTAAGGTTCACCAAGTTCCAACCCAGAAGGTGATTTAATTTATTAATAAAATCTTATTATATTTTAAAACTGTATTTGGTTGTTTTAACTTTTATGATCTAATCTTGGACTGAAATAACTGTATTATTCCCATCCCCAAATGGAAAAAAAGAGTTATCAAAATGTTCTGGGGAAAAAAATTCTCAGATTGCTCAAATCAACTACAAAAAGCAAAAGAATTTCTTCACTCTTGCTATTTTTTTCTTATTATATGGTGTGTTTTCCTATGTATACCATTCAATTCAGTGAAGCAATTTAATCTGGGAGCTTTTAAAACTTAAAACCCCAACAGCCAGCATAGTAGTGGACATTAAGTGAGTAGAAATGGAAGATTTTTCTCCACAACACTGCAAATGCACACTGTTTCATGGCAATCTGGATAAACTAATGGGCATCTATAGCTCTAAACCAGTTTATAGTATTCAGATAGGGTGTGCTCTTAAAACTACAGGCATTTTTTTAATGGTGAGAGAAGGTCACTTTCACATACAGCTGTTCAGTCACACCTGACTACTTCTTTTTAATAACTCAGCATCTCTCACCCTGGACTTTAATGTTTATAGGCTAAGTTAAAACAAATTGTTATATTCTGAATAAATGCAAGTTGGCTAACAAAAGAGGCTATCCGTTCTTCCAGAAAAATGTTTTCAGTTTTGGTTGCTAAAGTTGAGGGAGCTTTCAACAAAGCCTGAATAGTCCTTCAGCAAATAGTCTTCTGATATTTGGAAAGATTTTTCATCTCAACATTTATTCATTAGATTAAAATTAAATAGAGATCTGTTTATTTTATTATTTTTTATTATTCTACCTGATTAAAAACTTAATCTTCTTCTTTTTCTTTATGAACATGACCTTAAGAATAATTCTGGTCCTTAATGTAGGAAGGAAATCGATTGTTTTAGCACTAATAAATATTCTTTATTCTTTATTAATAACTGCAAGACATATTGAAATATTACCGAAAGTAGAGAGATTGGGGAAATGATTTACCTTTTCTGTTCCTAGTACAATCTTTATGTTCTGTGATAAAGCTATCTGTGAAACCAAAATTACATTTTCAAATTATGTTCACACAACTTTAAAAAAAGCTGAATATCAAAATAAATATTGTTAACAACTTTTTTCATCTTCCACAATTAATATTTGCTTTGTGAAATGCACAAATAACTAATTTATATTTAAATAATATCTTCACATCTCTTATAGAAAGACTTTTAATTGTTATATACTTAGGAGACTACTTTTAAAGTTCTAAAAGAATATAGAAATAGAAAAGCTTATTTTCAGACATAATTCAGATACAAGACACAAAGGCGAAGGGAAGGGAAGGAAAAGAAAGGAAAAAGAAAGGGAAAAGGAAAAGGAAAAGGAAAGGGAAAGGGAAANAAGGGAAAGGGAAAGGGAAAGGGAAAAGGAAAGGGAAAAGGAAAGGGAAAAGGAAAGGGAAAAGGAAAGGGAAAAGGAAAAGATTATTTATCATATCAATATGGACTTTGAGAATTGGTGTCTCTTCTTTCCTTTATTTTTGCTATTCATTTGTTTTCTATATGATTTTCATCCTGAACTGTTTTAACTTAGTTTTGTTTCAATATACTATAAATCATCTGGAGAATGGAAAGTATTTATTTATTTATTTACTTACTTATTTACTTACTTACTTATTTATTTATTTACTATCTTTATTATTCTTACAATAACTCAAGTACCCCTTGAGCTTGTTTGGAGGTTCTAGCAGGGGAGCACAGCTATCGTATACCCTTGAGCGAAGATCGGTACACTCCCTCTATCTGGGATGGTCGTCCTCTTCCACTGAGAGCACAGCTTCGGGAGAGACGCACATGGAGCGGTGAAGGAGGATTCTGGCTGAGACATCTGTCACCCCATTGATTGCCAGGGTTGATTCAGCTGATCTGGCTGGCTAGGTGGGTGTCCCCTTCCTCCCTCACCACTCCATGTGCATCCCTCCCGAAGCTGCGCACTTGGTGGAAGAGGACGACCATCCCAGATAGAAGGAGTGTACTGATCTTTGGTCAAGGGTATACCGTAGCTGCCCTCACCTGCTAGAACCTCCAAACAAGCTCAATCTCAAGCACCCCTTCCTCCTACTATTTTTTTTTATTTTTTTTATTTTTATTTTTATTTTTATTTTTATTTTTTTACTATCTTTATTGTTCTTATAATCACTCAAGCAGCCCTTCCTCCTACTATTTTTACCACAACCAAGTGAGGTGGATTGGGCTGAGAGAGAGTAACTGGCCTAAAGAAACCCAGCTGGCTTTCATGGCTAAGGCAGAATTTGAACCCACAGTCTCTGGCTATCTAGCCTAGTGCCTTAATCATTAGACCAAAATATTATAATATAATAAATTATCACTGACAAACATTATACCAAATTATACCAGGTTTAACACATTAATTAGTCTAATATGCTATCCAGGTATAACTTTATTACCTGTAGACAAAAAAAACCCCTTCAGCTTTTTGAGCCAGAAAACTTTCAGGGATAACATAGTATATGTTATATGCTATGAACATTATTCTGTAGGCATCTGCTGGAGATCAAAAGAGTTTCTGATTGGAGAAGTGATATTTCACTTTAACAGAAAATATTCTGCAAATATTTCATACTGCGATCCACAGTCTCCTAGGGGCTAACATGTTCTGATGTGAATTTGACTTTTTATGAAAAGTTAGTATAAAATAGATCACTGTCAATAGTATGCTGAAAAAAAAATCAGATTTATTTACCTGGTAAGGGTTTTTTTTTTTTGGTAAGTTTTTTTGGAGCCTACTGAAAATAAGCATCATTTTTGATAGATAAAGTTATCTTCATCTATCAAAAATGTTTAATACAAAAATGTTTAATACAATTGATACTTTGGAGAAAATGGAAAAAAATATGGTTGAAAGTGTCCACCATCTTCTTAAAAAGAGCTATGAACATAGTGTATTATTTCAAGAAACTAATGTGTGCTAGTTTAAATTCTAAGATTGTGGAGCCACAATACATTACTTTGTTATCTAATAATCCAGCTGGGAATGGAGTGAGATAGCTTTTAGAAGTATCCAAAATGAATTAATAGAGTTCCAAAACTTAACAATTAAACTACATTATATTGCTATTGTTTCAGCATGAAAATGCAGAAATATTTCATTATTTTATAGCTTTTAAATATAAAAGCCAAAGCTGCAGTGCTGATGCTTAAATACTGATATTATGTAGTGACTAAAACAGGCTCTTATTTAAACAAATTTTACTTATGGGTAAGATGTCAAGAAAGATGAAAGAATTTTGCAAAGATTACCATCCAGGGAGAAGGAGAAAATAATGATCGCACATCTAATGTTATTGCCAAAAGCTTATAATTTGTTCCACAGAGTGGTTAAAATGTGTAACAACGTGTATAATGAGATAGTAGATTTTAAAATGTTTCTTTTCAAAATCCCAAAGATTAAGCAAAACCCACTTCATAAATCAGAGATCTAAGAACAGTATTAAATTGCATATAATTTTAGGCTTTCATAAACATTCTTTAAGCATTTGCCTATTAAAGGACCCAAGATGTTTGGACAATATATTTTTTACAATTTCTGTATTATTATTTTTTGTTTAGGGAAGATGATTGAAAAGGTGGTTGGCTTACAACTCCAAAAGGAAGAAACTGGTTATCTGGACTTTTTTCAATTGTTATGTTCAGATTTGGTTAGAATACAGAGATAGCATTAATAAGGCTTGTCAATGCCCCCTGGAGAACTCAGGATGGCATGGTGGATTTGTCAGAACTGCACAATTTAGGAATTCCGATTCTTAGGAAAGGAAAACCCTCAACTCCATTTGGTTGAAGTGATAGGTTCTTTTACTAAAGACAAGTGGTTGTAGGGAAAGTAAGACTAGATCTGAATATTTCCACACAACAGATTATAATTTCCCCCTTTTCCCTGGTTCTACCCCTTGACCAGTTCTACAGTGTCCAATAGCATCTGGCTTGATCTTTTGGAAACCACTTTGAAGCTGGGCACTTCTTAAAATAGTTTCACTTTCCATTCCCAGACCAGGTGTCCTTGGCAGCTGGTTCGTTCCACTTTGACACCTCTGGATCCTGTCAGTTTGTCTCCCTCCCCCTGTCATTTTCCTTCTTTTCTCCAGCTCAAACTTCCTCCCCTCCCCTCTTTTGATTTATGGCAGGATGCCAATGAAGTGAAACAAAAGCAGCTGAAGATGGCAGACCTGACAGGATTCTTCTGATCTTTCAGAAGCTTTTAGTACCATTTTAGTACCATTGATCATGGTGTCCTGGGCCAACTCAGTGGATTAGGAGTTGGAGTTGGAGGCACCATATTACACTGGTGTCAGGGTTCTGACAGATGCCCTAATTAAACCATGAGCTTCAAAATAAATCCAGTTATTTATTAGGAGCAACATGTCGGCATGTACCCAAATGAAGTCAGTTCTGCCTCACATAATTTATGGCCCCCTATGAACCTGTTTCCCCTCTCCCCCCAGGGTGTGTCATAAATCACATTCTCCAACGGAGGACTTTCACGGGCTGTAGAGATCACGCCTCTCAGGCTGGTCCCGGTAACCTGGGATACAGCCTTGAAGAAGGTACGTGTGCCAATGTGCTTCTGGTTGTAGCTGCCATCTGTTTCCCCCCCTCCTGCCTATTGCAATTCGAGAGCAGGTTAGGAATGCTTTGCGAGTTGACAACTGGTTCTTTTTCTCCAGGGCCCTGATTATGGTGTGCCTTAGGGCTCCAACCTCTATTTGCTCCTATTTAACATATATATATGAAGCCACTATGTGGGGGAGATTTAGTGGCACAGAGTGCAGTATCATCACTCTGCTGATGACATTCCACTTTGGGCAAAGCAATGCCATCAAGGACTTTCCCAGTGCTGTGAAGATCTAGATGTGCAGAAATAGTTTTAGCTCAATACTAACAAGACTGAGCAGCTATGAGTTTTAAGACCACCTAGCTCTAGGATTTTTCATGTTTAAATCTCCATGGAGCTACATTTGTCCAATCAGAATTGGTGCCCAATCTATAGGTCCTACTGGACTCTTGTCTCATGCTTAAACACAAGTGGCAATGATGATCAGAGTGCACAGGGTGCACAGGTTACTTTGTGCACCAACTGCATCCATTCCTGGGATCACAGTGATTCATGCCTTAGCTAACTGCCATTAGGAGCACTGTAACATCTTGTACAGGGGCTGATCTTAAAGAACACTCAGAAGGTGCATTTGGTCCAGAACGCAGCATCATAGATATTTTTTCCCCCATGTCCCATTACAGTCATACTTCACTTGTGCTCTGCAAGCTTCATTGTTCCCATTAGGCTACTTGGTACAAAACAAGATGCTAGTTATCCAATATGATACAGTACAGAGCAGTGTAGGATTCAAATTTTTTTACCACCGGTTCTTGGTTGGTGTGGAAGGGGAAGGATACTGTAAAATCTCNNNNGTCTTCACCATAAACGACCAAGAGGCTTGAT
>AZIM01008642.1:8246-19339 GCA_000516915.1 Ophiophagus hannah | reverse complement strand
GTTAAGAAATTTGAATCCCACCCCTGATTGCACCACTTGGTTCAGGAGCACCCTGGGTCCAAAGAGAAGCAGCAATCCTTTCTCAACAAAGGGACCTACATAGGCAGCAGGCTGCAACCATCCCCCTCTTCCCATTGCGGAGAAAAATTCTACAGACGGGCCCTGCTCAGCAGATTCCAATTCAGTCACCCCTTGGAGCAACCCTTCAGAGCTCCTTCTTCCAGCATGCCCCAGCAGCTCGGCAGATTCCAGATCAGCCACCTTTTGGAGTACCCCTACAGGGCCCCAACATGCCACAGCTGGCTCAACACATTCCAGCTCAGCCAGCAGTTGCCATGACAATCCCCCACCTACCCTCAGACCAGGTCAAGTGGCTTTCAAAGCAACATTTGATGGACAGCATGAACACTTTGCTTATTTCCTTACTCAGATCTGGTCCCATATAGATCGGTTTGGAAACCAATATGCAACAGATCGCGACCTGGTTTCCGCAATCACAGATGGGATGAATGAGGGGGATGCTTCTGATTGGATAGCTCAATTGCACTATGAGGAAGCACCGGAACTACAGGATATCGATGCCTTTCTTGAACTCCTTAGGGCTAGGATAGAATTGGAGAAAGTGAAGACAAAACAATGGAAATGAAGCAAGGTAAGCGACCCTTAAAAGACTTTGTATGGGACTTTAGAAGGGTCGCAAGCAATCTCATGAGCTGGCCTGACAGAATACTTCTGCACTACTTTAAGAATGCAATTGATCCAGAAGTTAAAAAAGCGTGCAACATCAGAGGAATACCACAGACTTTACAGGATTGGTATGCCATGTCCCTTAGACTGAACAGAGAGATCAACCCAAATGGAAAACCCCCCTCTGAAGGCCCTACTAAGAGAATGGTGGCCAGACGGCCTCTGACCAGACCTGCTGAAGCTGCTCCTACCCAACCCACAAGGATTATAAAGTGCTATCGATGTGGCCAGGCTGGTCATAGGGCAGCCGACTGTCTGGCTCCTGCACCTGTTCCACAACTGAGGCCTAATACAGCTGAGAGGGGTTGAAAGATTCCACGGAAGCCTCCAGACACTAGCCAGTTTGCTAGACACGCTATAGAAGGTCCCCTCCACACCGAAGGGAGCAAGGAACTTCCAGCCCAAGAAATCCTTCCCCCAGAAGCAGATGAAGAAGAGGACACCATGGTGAGTGCTGCCATTCCCCCTTTTACAGTTAAGGTGAAGTTGGTGGTGTCTGACATGAGGGAGGCAGGGGAGAGCGAAGCAGTAATAGATACTGGGTGTTCCAGATGCCTTTTTGGCCTCCCCATCATTGAACAATTAGGAATAAAGACTAAAGCCCTGAAATGCCCAATCAGGTTTGAACAAGTAGACGGAACTTTAATTGGAGGAGTTCCCGCCACCCAAATTACAGAGTTAATCAAACTAGAAATGGGCAGACACCGTGAGCTCATATGTTTTGTAGTGGCTCCAAAAATGTCAGAATCTATAATGTTGGGACTGGCTTGGCTGGATAAATGGGCCCCTACCATCAAGTGGGAAGACAGATACCAAAAAATCATAATTGGGATTGGCCCGCTGCCCCCTTCCTCTCACAAAGAAACTGCCACCCAACAGGGATCCNACAAAGAAACTGCCACCCAACAGGGATCCACAACCAGAAGCAGCAGCCACTGTTTCAGACTCTCCTCTTGGCGAGCCACAAGTCCCTAAAGAATGCAAGGATTTGCCTGAGGTCTTCAGTGAAGAGGAATGCAACATTTTACCACCCACCCATTGAGCCACTGATTGTGCCATAGAGTTAGAAACCGGGGCAAAACTGCCAAAACCAAAGATGTATTCCATGACATCAGCTGAAATGACTGAATTGAGAAAATACATCAATAACAATTTGGACAGAGGTTTCATTGAACCTGCCAAATCAAAGTACTGTTTAAAGAAAAAAAGATGGTGGATTGAGATTATGTGTGGATTTTAGGGACGTGAACGCAGTGTGCATAAAAAACATGTGCCCCCTCCCTCTCATGAAGGACTCATTAAATCACCTGTCTAAAGACAAGATCTTTATCAAACTAGATCTGAGAGAAGCCTATTACCGAGTTTGCATAAAGGAGGGAGACAAATGGAAAACTGCCTTCAACTGCCCTCTGGGTAATTTCCAATTCTTTTAAGACATTAAAACACCTATTTGCCGCTGAGCCTATCCTCCAGCATCTGGACCTTACGAAACCTTCTATAGTCCAAGCTGATGCTAGTGATGCTTGAGAACTCTCAAGACCAACTAATGCCTTGCGCTTATGTGTCCAAAAAGTTGACAGACACAGAGCATAGGTGAGCGGTTTGGGAAAAAGAGGCATTTGCCATGCGGTGGGCTTTACTATCTTGGAGGCATTTCTTGGAAGGAGTGAAGGAGCCATTCGAGGTGTGGACTGAACATAAGAACCTCAAGGCTCTAAAGACATCTCAGAAGCTATTGCCTAAACAAGTCAGCTGGGCTCAATACTTCAAGAGATTCAACTTTAACATGAAATATATCCCAGGGGGAAAAAACATATTGGCAGATACCTTACTGAGAAAACCCCAATTTGACAGTCACCGGGAAGATGTAGTGCAAACTATGATATCAAAAGCCCAACCCACAGGCCAAGTAACCACCCGAGGCCAAGCCAAACGCAGTCCCAGATGCCTAGAAGACAAACTGACAACCAAGTTGAAAGCAGCACTTTTAACCGATCCATGGTTTGTTGAACATCAAACCGATTTGACAATGAACGAAGAATTGGCTTGGAAAGGAACCAAGATTTATGTACCAAATACTCTTAAGACTTATGGTACTGAAACATAGCCATGACTCGTGGTTGGGGGACACTTTTGGTTCTTAAAAATCCTACATTTAATCAGGAGACAGTTCTGGTGGCCAAAAAGGAAAACTGATGTCGAGGACTATGTGAAAAGCTGCTTAATTTGTGCCATGATGAAACACAGAACTGAAAAACCCCTGGCCTCCTTCAACAAGTAGCTGAACCAATGAAGCCGTGGGAAGAAATCGCGATGGACTTTATTGTAGAGTTATGGGAGAGTGGAGGAAGTACCGTGATTTGTACTGTTATCAACTTATTCTCTAAGCAAGCCCACTCTACAGCATGTAATGGACTACCTTCAGCTAAGAAACTTGTGAAACTGTTTGTGAAGCGTATCTATAGGCTCCATGGAGTACCTTGTAGAGTAATCTCAGACCGAAGTGTACAGTTTATTGCTAAGTTCTGGAGGGAGTGTTGAAGTCCATTGGGTTGTCCCAAGGGCTCTCCTCGGTGTTCCATCCTGTGTGCAATGAGACAGCAGAGAGAGCAAACACCATGGTGGAACAATACATTAGATGCTATATAAATTATCAACAGGAGAACTGGGTGGAACTGTTGCCATTTGCAGAAGTTGCTTACAATAATGCAGTACACAGCAGTACAGGCTTGACTTTGTTCCAAATTAACACCGGCATGGATTTTGTCCCTATGCCGGAATTACCTAGGGAACCCCAAACATCCATGTCTTTAATGGAGTGGATGGAATCATTAAAAAAAGGTTGGGAGGATACAAAAAAAGCTTTAACTGAAGCTGTTGAGGAATATAAAAAAGAAGCAAACATAGATCCCTCCAACCACCATTTAAAGTAGGGGACAAAGTGTTTTTGTCAACTAAATATCTCAAGTTGAAACTTCCCAGTAGGAAGTTGGGCCCTAAATTCTTGGGTCNCAAAGTGTTTTTGTCAACTAAATATCTCAAGTTGAAACTTCCCAGTAGGAAGTTGGGCCCTAAATTCTTGGGTCNNTTCCCTATATCTAAGATAATCAATCCAGTGACAGTCCAATTATGTCTCCCTTGGCTGTTGGGGAAAATACACCCAGTGTTCCACAGTAGTTTGTTGAAGCCTGCTGTAGGGTCAAATCTAAGCCCAATACCAGCAGCTCCCCCAAAACCTCTGCTGGTACAGGGTGAAACACATTATGAAATAAAAAAGCTCCTCAATTCTAGATTACACCAAGGACAATTACAATATTTGGTGCTATGGAAAGGCTACCCTTTTTCAGAAGCTACTTAGGTGAAATGTTGGGTGAAATGCAGATAGATTGGTGAACCAATTCCATGAAAAATTCCCTGACAAGCCAAAGGGTCCCCTTGGAAGGGGGAGAGGGGGTTAAGGGCATCACATTAATCCCTTGTTGTGTTTTGTTTATTGTATCTTCCAGGTTGTGGTTTTTTTCAAGGGGGGACACCTGTCAGCTTTGAAAGCCATATTGAGATTTGATGCTCCCATGCTGCCACAGTTGGGTCTGAGAAAGTGGGAGGGAGGAATTCATTTGTGTATATCTAGTTAGACAAAATAAAATTCTTTTGTTTGGTTCAAAGGTCATTGAGTGTGGCGTATAATGAAATGGGAATCTTAATTTAGGATGGATGGTGATTGGATCATGTGATGTGGTGATGGCAAAGGGGGAATGGATTTGTAGCTTTGACTTTTGCAAGGAAGCCCGGAACTTTCAGTTTCAGGATTCCACAGATGTGCCCAGATAAAGTATCTTTGAGATATGTTTGTCTCGGAGTTATTGATTGGAATGGAGGTTTGCTGGAATGCTGACACTTAAGACTGAAGGTGAATTGAAACTAAAACCCAGTCAACCATTGGAATGGTCCATGGAGTGCCATGTGGTTTTTGAGAAGCTGAAACGACTCTTTGCAGCTGAATCAGAGCTTAAGCATCCAGATATGGATGTCCTTTTTGTGATCCAGGCCGATGCAAGTGACATAGTGATGGGAGTGATGCTGCTTCAATCAAATGAGAGTGGAACTTTACAACCTTGTGCTTACACCTCCCGAAAACTGAAACCGAAAGGAGATGGACTATTTGGGAAAAAGAAGCATTTACTGTCCGATGCGCATTATTAACTTGGAGGCATTTTCTCAAAGGAGCAAAACACCACTTTGAGGTGTGGATGGATCATAAAAACCTAGAGGTCCTGAAAACCCCTCAAAAATTGTCTCCCAAGCAAATTCATGGGGCACAATACTTTAAGTGGTTTAATTTTTCATTAAAGTACCTGCTGGGGGAAAACATTTTTATGGCTGATGCTCTATCTAGATTGCCCCAATATAACCATGTCCACCCAGAAATGATCCGTCCTATTGTTCCTACAAAGCAACTGGCTGCTCTGGTCACCAGAGCTGAGAAAAAGGAGGATGTTAACCTTTCAAATGATTTAACTGTACAGTTAAAGGAACCTTTAAAAATGGATGATTCGTTTTTAGCCCACTCAAATGATTGTACTATTTGTGATGGTCTAGAATGGATGGGGAGCAAATTATATGTCCCAGCTAACCTTAAAACAAGCCCATGATTTGAAAGCTGTGGGACATTTGGGCTTTGTGAAAACGGCAATTTTGGTGGTCATCTTTGAAAAAAGACATAGAAACCTATGTAGCTAGTTGTCCTGTTTGTGCTTCGGCCAAATGGCCTCCTGGAAAACCTGCCAGTCTATTACAACATGCAGCTAGGCCGACTGCCCCATGGAAGGAAATTTCCATGGACTTTATTGTGGAATTGCCTGAGAGTGGGGGAAATACAGTCATTTGGATGGTTACTGACCTATTTTCCAAGCAGGTACATTTCATACCTTGTGCAAAAATTCCTTCTGCAAAAGCTTTGGCTAAACTGTTTATCTTACATGTTTATCTACATGGTGTTCCTGAACGGATAATTTCAGATAGGGGGGCCAATTTACTTCAAACTTCTGGAAGGAATTCTTGAAATTATTGGGCTCTGCCCATCACCCACAAACCAATGGGGCCTATGAGAGAACAAACTCAGTATTGGAACAATATCTTAGATTTATATCAATTATCAACAGGATGATTGGTCTGCAGAGGTGGCTTAGTATAACTCTGTTCACAGTAGCACTGGTTTCACCCCGTTCAAGGTAGCTATGGGTCAGGATTTTGTACCAATCCCGGAGCTACCACAGGAGAAACCCAATGTTCCATCATTAACAGAGTGGATAATTCAACTCCAGCTTACCTGGCTGGTTACTCGTAAAGCATTAGATGATGCTCATCAAGCTCATAAAAAACAAGTAGACAAGAGAGTTCCACCAAAAACCATACCAAGTGGGGGATAAGGTCTTCTTGTCCACTAAGTATTTACAAACAACCCAGAAATCTAAAAAAGTGGGACCTTAATACAGGGGCCTTTCCCAATTGTACGAATTGTGAATCCTGTTGCAGCGCAATTACAATTGCCAAAAACTCTTAGAAGGATCCACCCCATCTTTCATGTTAGTTTGTTGAAACCTGAACATATGTCCAACCTGCGACCTGACCAGGCCACCCCACCAGTTCCTCTTCTAATTGAGGGCGAGCAACATTTTGAGATTAAAGAGATTTTAGATTCCAGGAAACAGAGAGGAAGACTCCAATATTTAGTTGTTTGGAAACATTTCCCTCCTTCTCAGTCAGAATGGGTGAATGAACGTGATGTTAGAGCCCCTAAGTTTACACAAGCATTTCATGCTTCTGCGTCTTCATAAAGAGAAGGGGTGTTTTTTGTTTCAATTCTTTTAAAATATCTTCCTGTGAAGACTCAATGCAGCCAACCTTCATCTACTATCTTATCAGTGGTTTTTTTCTTGGTCTGTTCAGTAGTTTTAGGTAAGTATGTTTGAAGTTAGGACATGCCAAAAATAAATTCCGTGCGTCCTCCAAAATACCTAGTCTCACCTCACAGGTGTCAAAAATGCTTACTTTCCAAGATCCTAAGCTAAAACTATTACTAAATAAGAGTATGCTCTTCCATTGTATAATTATGGCTGGATTCTATGAATGTAAGAATGTAACTACTTCCTTTCATACTGAAAATACTATGATAACTTTAATGGTTATAAAACCTCATACTGTCATGCCAAAAGGTTGGCTCCATCTACCATCTCTCTTAACATTGTGGTTATTAAGCAACACATATTAAAAATGTAACACCACAAAATGTATAGCATGGTGAATACAATTCTTTAAGCAGCTGAAAATCTTATGTCAGTATTGAGACAAAGAAAACATGCCAATTTTTTTTGTAAAATACTCTGAATATCTGGATAAAAGTCAAGAAAAGTTCAAATATATGTGTGATTCTTTTATTTTTAGAATCATACCACTACTATTATTAAGAAAAATATTTCATATAAAAGTATACACAGACCTCAACATTTTGCTTAGACTTAATTTATAAACAGTTTTAATTAGGTTTGACCTTTTGAACCTGCTCAATGTGACTTCATACCAAATCAAAAGTATGATTGGAGAATCTGAAGCTTTGTGTACCTTGGATTTATGACTCAAAAATTCAAGAATGGGTGTTTGGCTTTTTTACTTTCTAAATTTTATCAAAATTTCCCTGTTTGTATTTCAATCTAAAAAATGAAAGTTTGAGATAAATAGATGTAATTGCTGATTTTGTATCTTTATTTTTAGAAATAAAATATTAAGGAGAGTACATAAAATATACTTGGCTTGAAACAATGTTGGATCCACAATAGCTAGCAATGTGCAGAGAACAATTTTTTTCTGCATTATCAGAAAGTAAGGATTCAATTTTGTATTCCACAAAATTGGACCCACAATGTTTTTAAATAAGCACCACATAAGGAAAACATGAACTCTGGGAAAACAAGAAACCAATATATACTTATAAAATTCTGTGTCTTAATGAGACATAGAAAAAGTGAAATGTGTATAAAAATAAAGATTTATGAAACACAATCTGCACTACTTAAATGCATAATTTTAGAAGTGTTAAGGAATTTTAGAAAGAATTCCTATTTGTAAAAACCTGTGAAGAACACCACTTATTTTAGTTGGACACATAATAACAATAAATAAAAAATAACGTGTTGGCTATATTTTAAAAAAGTGAATTGTAAGGCTATAATGTTAGTCCACATCCTTTCAGTCCTTTAAAGTTTGTTATCCTAAAGAGTGAACTAAAATCTGAAAGCTCACTGCACTAAATGAAACCTATATTATAAAACATTGAAAATGAAGGTGCAAAATATATGTAAAATCTATTTAAAAATATAAATCATTTTTAACCTTCTATGTGAAAAAATAATCTGTATATACATAAAATCCTATTTGCACAAACCTTCAGGATCAAGGAGTTTCTCAATTCCTAGGTACTGTTTAGCTATACTGAACGCATGATCTAGTCGCTGCACAGCGGACTGTTGATAAATCACAATCTCCCAATTGAAGAGATCTGGCCTGGGGAAAAGAAGAAAGCACAAAATTACTGTCAGAATTACATACATACATACAAACAAACAGTACATGAATATATACATGCACACACATATGTATGTGTATGTGTGTATACAACCCTCCACACACACACACAGAGTCTGAATCCCAAATGTTAAGAGAACTTACAGATAACAAGAATGGCATCTTCTACAGACAATATTTTGCAAAAACTTATCTAATAAAAGTTAAATATCAAACCAAAACACAGATGATATCCCTTAAATGTTTAAACAATTTAAAGGCAGGAAGAAATCCTATTTTAGAGAAACAATATGGAATTTTATGCTGTTAATTACGCTGTTGTGGTATAAATAATTGTATTATTCTGTGACTATATTTTCACTAAGAATAATCAATTTAAATTTTCAAGGCTATGAAGAACTTTAATCATTATTAAAGATGCACAAAACTGTCCATCATGGAGCAATAAAATGCAGCATACAGAGAATAATTTTAGATTCAACTGACCCTTCTTCAGTTATTTTGCTTTATGGCATAGAAGCACAAGTGAAGGAGATCAGAACCTGAGTATGCATTCTTTAAAGGAAAACCAGCTCTAAATCTTTCCCGCAGTTTCAGTACAATTAAAATAAGAAATATCCTATCACCCAAGTGTCACAGATCACTTTGGCCAATTGGGTTAATTGGCGGGATCTCCAGGCACTCTTCCTTGATATCCGTCACCTGCGGAGATGATCTTGGTTCCCACAAGAAAGCTCTGTGTTGTGTCTAGCAAAGCATTCTTTCCTCCTTCCCCCCTCCCTACACAGTGTGGCAACTGAGGAACAGGAAAATGTCACCTGCCAGGTTTGTTTCAAAGTTGACAGTTTATGCTGCTATGGCAAAGCACTTACTTTCATTTTGTCCCAGGAATCTATACCGATTCAGTAATTCAGTGGTACAGGCTTAACAGATTAACAGAGTTGGAAGGAATCTTGTAGGTTATTGCCACCTATTCGCACATGGCAATTCAAGGCAGCTTACAAGATTATAAAAACATTGTATAAAAACAATAAAACTAATAAAAGCAAGAATCATATATAATGCAATAATAAAATAACCCCCCATCCCAGTGACAACACATCATACGAGCCATTCAATGGGCTCCATACCCCATACTCTGCATTCCCCATACTCCATACTCTGCATTCCCCAGGCCCTCTGGCAGAACCAGGTCTTCAGTGCCTTCTGGAAGAGTGTTAGAGTGGGGGAATCTCTGGGGGAATGATGTTCCAGAGAGAGGAAGCCATCACGGAGAAGGCTCTTCTTCTGGGTCCCATCAGGTGTTATCTCCCTAGGGCAGGGGTCTGCAACCTTAAACAGACAAAGAGCCATTTGGACCCATTTCCCACAGAAAACACCGGGAGCCACAAAACCTGGCTGGGTGTGACCTACTCGACGTCACTCACACCCACCCAGTTACATGACCCCCAGCCATGTCTATCCAGGTTTTGTGGCTCCCAGTGTTTTCTTTTCTGTAGGAAACAGGTCTCTCTCTCTCCCTCTCTCTCTCTCTGTGTCTCATCTATATCTATCTATCTATCTATCTNCATCCATCTGTGCTCTCCTGCCCAGCTTCATGTGTCATGTGAATCCAACCACTTGGGCTGTGGAGGGGGAGTGGAGGCTGGCAGGCAAAGTAAAGCATTGGAGATCCATGCAAAATAAGACAACTCCAACCTGGATCCTATTGGGGAGACACCCCACCCTTCCCTCTCACTCTCTTCCTCCATGGCAGGACCTGGGCAGCCCGAGGGCAGCCCCCTCCTCAGAGGCAGCCAGCAAGCAAATAAATGTGGTGCTCCAGTTGGAAGGAGGTGATGCGGAGCTCCACCTCTGGCCAACAAGAGTGGAGCAGGGCAGGGTGCACACCTTACCCACCGCCAGCACTGCAATGGCACTGGCCAACCTCTATATGCAGGTAGGAGGCAGAGGCATCACTGAGGGGCTCCTGAGGCATCCATGCCTTGGAGGGAGCCCCGGCAGGGTCTCCTCGCTCAGACCTGGGAAGGATCCAGTTGCCGGCATCACTGTGTTCCCAGCCAGCTGGTGAGGCAGCAATGCAGCACCTCCCAGATGAAGGGGGGCTGGACAATGGCAGGGAGAAGTGGGTAGAAGCCGGTGGGTGGGCACCCCCATCTGTTCCTGGAGGGAAAGAAGGCACCACACCATCCAGCTCAGCCATCCAAGTGGAGGCAGGCACCACAGCTAGTGGGGGTGGAGCCAGGAAGGACGTGTGAGCCTAAAGTTTGGAGCCACGCTCAGTGGAGTTTCCAAGTGGGTTCAGTGGGGCCGCTTAGTGGGGAGGGAGATCCCGGCCTGTTTGGTTTGCTTCAGGACAGAGTGGGAGGAAATCAGCATTCAACACGCAGAATTCAGCATGCAGAAGGCAGAGGAAATCTGTGCCTCTCGGCGTTCAACCCTCAAAGACTTCTTTGCATCCCAAAATTTGATCCTGCACTCTCTCTCTCACTCTCCCATTTCTTTCTCTCCTCCCTCCCTCCCTTCTTCCTTCCTCTTTCTCTCTCTGATTCTGATTCTCTGGCACCTCATCTCTTGCTGGGTCTCACACATGTTCTTCTGGCTCTTGTTGGTGCGTGGCTCCAGAGCTGTGGGTTGCTGACACCTGCCCTAGAGGATGGGACCCACAACATTCCTTGCCTCCCCACTCTGGTGGGTTGGGTAGATGTGAACAGCAAGAAACGGTCCCTCAGATAACTTGATCCCAAGCCATGAAGGGCTTTAAA
>AZIM01008641.1:95-19645 GCA_000516915.1 Ophiophagus hannah | reverse complement strand
ATCTAATTGGAATTGTCTGAAATAAGTATAGAACTCTAGGCAATACATTCATCTTAATTGTTGATATTCTCCCAATAAGTGATAATTGCATATTTTTCCATCTTTCCAAATCTGTCGCTATCTGCCGCTTAAGCTTAACATAATTGTCTTCCTTCAGTGTGCTACATCTTTTATTCATTTTATGATTGGATGAAGGAAATGACCATCTCTACTTGAGTACCATTTGTAATTATAAACAGTGTTGAAACATTCCCTATGATGCCAATTTTCATCTATATCTTAGAAAATTATATATTTTGATACGCAATACACATCTTTGTGGTATTGTGTTTTCTACATAATATTTGTTAACTTCCAGAATGCTATATTTCTTAGGGCTAAGGTGAATGTGAGAAACATTTTCAGGGAGAAAAGAGATTTTGTGAGCCAAACATTTTTCCCAATAAGTTTTTTTTTAAGTTAGCTTTCTTTCTTTTAGAGACTTACAGTCTTTCATTCAACTGTTTTTGTTTTGACCTAAAACTCATTAAAATAAGGTTAGATATATTTTGAAAGTAAAGACAATATCTTTTGGAAATAATTATTGTTTAGATGTCTGTCAGCATTATTAAAATTTTTACACAGCCAAAGTCAGCCTAAATTAAGTGGTAGTTAAAATTAGATGCAGATTGGATCAAGTTGGGCAGAAAAGGAGAAGAAATTGGCTTGGGTATAAATGTTTGGAAGCTGATCCATTAGGGCAGGACTGTCAAACTCCCAGCCCGTGGGCCAGATGCGTCATGTGCTGGCCATACCACACGTGGTTTAGCAAAGGGGGAAAAGTCCTAATACTTCACATGACGATGACATGAGTTTGACACCCCTGCATTAGGGCTAGACCAGGTTCATCTACTTGGTGTCAGGCCACTCCTAACATTCTATTTCTTTATAATTAACTCAGTTTGATAATTGGTTATCAGTCTTCTCCTTTGTCAAGCTTTCAGTCTCATATTTTTGGAATTCTCTCTGCAAAGATACATACTTCTGCTTCTTAAAGGAGAATGAAGGTCAGTGCTCACCTCTGCTTGTGAAAAAGAAATGGAGTAATAAGGACAGAGAGATTGACAGGCTTGATCAGTAACTTTTAGTAAAAAATCAGGTTTTCGCAGCAGCTTTCAAGATACTTATATTGTTCCTATCTTTCCATCATTTAAAAAGTAGTTAAACATATGTTCATTGCTTTACTCCTTGGGTAAGGGTGGCAAACTGATACAGGTATCTTCAGATATGGTTGTATAATTATAACCATTCATTTAGCGACCATTTGAAATTACAATGGCACTGAAAAAGGTGAGTTACAACTTACACTTAGGACTGTCACAGCATCCCCATGGTCATGTCATCACCATTTACTAACTTTCCAACCATGCTTCTGACAAGCAAAGTCAATGGGGAAAGCCAGATTGTTTAACAGCTGCATGGTTCACTTAATAACTGCAGTGATTTTCTTTAACATCATGGCAAAAATTGGATACAACTCAATAACTGTCTTGCTTAGCAATGGAAATTCTGGTCTCATCATAAAATTATGGACTCTATGTAGTAGTTTTTTTCCCTATTCAGTTATAGTTATAAATATGTTTCTGGTCTGTTCTGTTTGGATTAGGGTGTTTTTTTAAATTCTTTATTGCTATAAGCTATCGGGTCAACATGGCCTGATAATCTTGATACTCAAAGTTGTCAGTTGTTGGGAAATCTAGCATCCAACTATGATATTACAAGTTTCTGACTTTTCTTATTCCTGATTGCAAGATGAAGGTTTTGTACATACTGATAATTAAGGAAAAGTTCAGTGTCTCTTACAACAGTTTCTCTTTCTCGAAACATTTTCATCTGACCAGGCTGGGAACAGTTTTCATGAAATAACTGCTTTAGTTGTTTAATAATTTTATTAAATTTTATAAACTAAACACATAAAACATAAACTAATATTAATTTGTGATGTTATAATTTCTGGAGTTGCTTATTTTTGCATCATAAGGCTATGCAAGACATTTGAAAAAAAAAACTTTACAAAAGATACTACCAAACTAAGTTTTCTCAAAACTTCACAGTAGATACACTATTTGGAAGAAGTGCAAGGCTGAAGGCTGCCCCTAGCGATGATGCACAGCTGCTTCACTGGCACTTTTAGAAAAAACAATGGAGGACAGTCTTTGAAACAGACATAACATTTCTTTAAAACGTAGCTGACTTAATATTTCAAGGACTGCTGCTTGATTGGCTTGGCTTCCTTTGTAGATATCCCATCATCAAGAACTTACTTTTTTTCTTTTCAAAATGGAGAAGTGGGAGGATGCCTAAACCCATCAGCAAAGCAATCTGCCAATTGCAATATTGCTGTATTGGGCAGTTGGTTCTCCATTGCCTGGTGGTAAAAGGAGGATCAAGCAAAGCCGGAGCGTTTGCTTAGTATTTCTTGCACACCCAGAATCAGAATACCACCAATTGCTGGCAAAGCAGAATAGAGGTAGGTTAAGAATTTATGCATTTTACACCAGTGTAACTGTTTGCCTACGTTGACCAGATAGAATTTCTGTGTTGCTATATTGCTTTTATTTTCCTTTATATTTTATATTGTCTAAACACAGTGGTAAATCATGCATTTTATTAATATTTTTTCAGAATTACATTTTGATTGGGTACATTTATCCAATTAACTTCTGTGAAATGCTTATAATATTTTTTTACTATTTCATTTTTTTCCTTACAGTTGCATTGAAGTCAAGGAGTTTAGCGAAACCTGAAAGAAATAGCATGCAGGACAGCAATAGCACCGTGCAGACCAGAGGGAGAATGCATATGCTAGAAGGTGAACTTTTGTTGCAGGTAATTATCATCATTACTATGAATATTTCAAAGGAATTCCTTACAGCAATATACAAAGGAACTTCATACTGTAAAATGTCTTGGGTCTGCCCAGTTATTATTTTTCTTAATACAGTTTTGGAAGTGTCCTTGGCGGTTTTCTTCTCCTTTTGTTTTTTCTTTTTTTTGCCTTTCCTTTGTTTTCCTACTTCAGTCAAAGGAATCATTTCATCAGTTTCATGGACTTCTGAATTACTAATCTCCTAACAAATTGCTTGCTATTTGAGGAAGAATTATGATATCATCCATCTGTAGAGATTCTCAATTGTCCAGGTCATGAATGTCCCAAAGGTGCTTTTCCAAAAGGAAACTGGACTTTACTATTTTTCTTTCAAAACTTTTCACTTCTCATCCAAGAAACTTTTTTTGTTCTTTAGAATAGAAGAAACTTCTTGGATGAGAAGCGGAAATGCTTTCAAAAAAACCTCCCCCCCTTCTCCAAGAAAGTCCAGTTGCCTTTTGGAAAAGCACTTTTGGGAATCATAATTCATTTCTCCACTGATTTAACAGGACCACATTCTCTTTCTCAGCCCAGATTGTAGTAGTAGATGATTTATAAATAAATACATTTTGCTTGGCAATTAAACAAATGTTGTATAATAGTTTGGTTACAATTCTTCTACCAAAAAATTGCAGTTGTTTCCTTAATAGATCAAACTGAGGGACATTATGCTTGCTTGATTCTTATTTTGTGCAATATATGAATCTACCCACTGTTAATTTTTATGTATGAATCAGCACACTGATTTTCTGAAAATTCAAGTTTTGAATTTTTTGAAGTTTTGAAAAATCTCACTTCAGTGCCATTTAGCCACCGTATGTCAATACTCTAAAAACTTTGAGGTCCTACATTAAAAAAAAAAAACCTCAGTATCTCCATGAATCCTTCTGGTTGCCTGTCAGGTTTTGCATTTATATTTAACTTGTATGCCAGTGTTAAAAATAAAAAGCCTCCCAAAACATAAAATGTTTTTTTCCAGATTTTTTTTCTGTTTCATCCCCTTGGTCCCTTAAACAACTATTCATAAAAACCAGTGTGCTTTGTAAAGTATTACTTTAAAGTAAGAGGCTAGAATTGGAAAGATAATTCTGCTGCTTTGTTGGGTGTATTCACAAAGTGCTGTTAAATATATCACACTATGGCTATTTTGTGTACTAGCAAATTGTTCATGCATGATCTTTTTTTTAAAATCATATTGCTGTTGTCTTCAGGCATTAAATGGCTTTGTGCTAGTGGTCACATCAGATGCCCACATATTTTATGTGTCTTCTACAATCCAGGATTATTTGGGTTTCCAGCAGGTATGTACCTTAATTATACATTTTTTTAAAAAAAATCATATTATTACTGTTGTTGTTATTTAATGAAATGCAACTTTTTTAACATCACTTCCTTGGTTCACTGAAAAAATAGCGCAGTGTATAAACAATCCAGAAAGTTGTTGTGTCACTTCTATTCATTTTCACTATTTATTTTTCTCTTTGTTCAAAATGTTTTTCCAGACCTGTTAACTTCTCAGAGTAAGTTAGTAAGTTGAGGTTTGTCCTCAGTAAATGTCCCTCCCTAATGACATCTACTGCTTGCACAGATAACAAGCATTCAAATGAATATAGGAGGCCTTAAAATTAGGAACTGTTATTTAAAAGGCAACATGGTGACTTAAAGATATGTTAACGTTTTTAAACTATTAAATAATGTAAGTTTTGATTCGAAATTATATCCTATAATCCTCTTCTGTAGATGAATGGGCTAACAATAGATTCATTTCCATGTTCACATCTGTTCTAAAGAAACCCCTTCCAGACTTCTTTCTTTTCCACATACTTCTAGTTATCAATTGAAGAGAATATTTGGAGTTAATACTTGAAGTGTGATATCCTTGGTGCTCTTTGAGCTTGGTTGTTTTGGCTACAGACATTGGTTGTTTTCTTGCAGACAGTGAAACATCTGCAAAAACCCCCCAACCGACTTCAGAAGGCACTAAGGACCCTACATTTCTAGATTCTAGACCTTTAGTCTATCCTATGCTTTCTTCACTAGTAGTATTGTTCGAGAATGATTTAAAAAAATCTTTAACTTATTCAGCAAGTTTTTTTCCATGTAAATCATTTCCTTGTGTTATTTCTCAATTATACTGAGATAAACTGTAGTGCTTATTTTCTAGTAATCAGATTTGGTGAGTAAATGGCTGAAATATTTTATTATTATTTCTTCGATATAGTCTGACATTATACACCAGTGTGTATTTGAATTAATTCACACAGAAGATAGACCAGAATTCCAGCGTCAGATTCACTGGGCTCTTAATCCTATACAGTCCTCAGATTCTGGACAGATAATGCAAGGTGAGGAATGAAATAGCTGCAAGTAATTACATGTGCTTCAATGAAAGATAATCAATTTAAAATTTACAGGTAATTGAAGAGGTATTTCACAGTGCATTTGCTACTTTACATCAGATGCCCTATGTAAAAATGCCCTTAATTTTATGCACCTGTCAGTTTTTAAAGGAAAGGTTTACAAAACTGCAATCTCTTCAAGAAGAAATATAATTTGGAGCAGATAGAAGTAATAACTACTTATTTTTTAAGTATATGTCAGCTTTATAAAATATATATGAAATATATACTTTGCTCATAAAAGTATTTTTGGTACATCAAATTTAAAGGTTTAATTTATTCAGACAATAATTGTAAATTAGAATTGATTTTCCATATGTGAGATAGATGGATGGATGATACAGATAGATGGATGGATGGATGGATGGATNATAGATAGATAGATAGATAGATAGAATTAAAACTAAAAATATACATCAGTTAAATTTGTGTGTTTAGAAGTGAATAAATAATATTGAAAACAAAAAAATCAACTATGGGAAAACAATGGAAGTTTTGTGTTATAAACAAAAAATTATATGTGTTTTTCAGGAAAGAAAAACTTCCTAAAACCTAAGAATACATACCTTTCCAAATGAAACTTAATCTCATTTTTTAAAATCTGAAATTTATAGCTATGCGTGTGACAGAAATAAAATGTCACAATTAAATAATAATGAAATTCATTGAATATAACAGTATTAATATTTCACTTAATTATTCTTCACTCTTTGCTGCTGCATCCCTTTTTGTAGTGCTCTTAACATGCCATTCAAAGTCTGGTTGGGCAGAGACTCTCTTAAATCGCAAGTTTTATAATGCAGATATTTTTCAAAGAAGTTCTAAGGTTATTTTTTTACCCCTATAGGAGATAATGGCTTTCAACAAACAGCAACATATTACAACCCTGATCAGCTACCCCCAGAAAATTCATCCTTCATGGAGCGAAATTTCATTTGTAGATTACGCTGTCTCTTGGATAATTCATCTGGATTTTTGGTGGGTACATAGTTATGTGATTTCAATGAATGGTTTAATTTCTCATGATGGCAATGCTCTATGACAAATCTTTGTTTTATAGCCTCTCCACCAAACCTTCCTTATCCTACACATATAAAAGCCTGTTACCACAAAATAATACATAATAGGTGTTAATTAAGTATACAAAATTGTGTTGACCACAAACAGTCATTAAAGAAGTAGCTAAATTTGGTAAGTCAAGACTACGTTGCAAATTGAGTATAGTGTATTTAATGTGTCATAAGAAATCTGCAATTGTGGCATATTACTAGCAGCAACTACTGCATAAAAGGAAAAGAACGGGCGAAAAACTTCTGAAATTGAAAAAGTATTCCATTATAGAGAAGTATTAGAACTCATCTTTGTTCGATCAATTTTCCCTCATTCCCAGAAAAGTAAATGGAGCTGGGTGTATGTGGAGGCTACTACCACAGCAATCTACAGAAAAACTGCAAGAAGATTTTTGAAAGAATTCTGAAAATATAGTTCTAAATAGCATAGGAAATAATGAAAATCAGATATACATGCATTCTGGATGCAAGAAGGATTTTCTTGACCTTTTGCATTATTAATTTGCAAATTCACTTCTACACAAACTACAGTGAATAGCAAAGCAAAGGAAAATAGCCAAAACGTTACAAAGGTTACTAAAACATTGCTAACTTCTAGAATTTACACATTGCAGACTGTGATCTATGAATCTTCAATATCTGGAAAAGAATATAGCAGACAGACAATGCCATTATGTTAACTCATAACTTTATATTTTCCATAATAAAATGGAATGTTTAAAAATAGCAGTCCTGCTTATTAGATAGGCAAGAATGTATTTTCTGAAGTCAAAATAGTTCTTAATTACTGTTAATTTCCTATCCTGAATTTACTTCTATTATAAGTAATTGAAGGTAATGGACATTCATAACACTCCTTCCGCCTCCTATTTTCCCCACAACANNNNTGTGAGGTGGGTTGGGCTGAGAGAGAATGTTTGTCCCAAAGTCACTTAGCCAGCTTTATGCCTAAGGTAAGACTGGAGCTACACTTTCCTTGGTTTCTCCTGGTGCTTTAAACACTACACTACACTAGTTCTAAATATTTGGCTTTAGGATAATGGCATCCATCATAAGAGCAGATCCTTCAACAGTTCACAAGAAGCCCTTTACTTTATGGATATCTTAACACATTCTATAAGAATATAAGGAAGACCAGAATTGCAATTAAAAATGGGGTTTTTTTTAACCTAAACCTTAAGATGGCGTGCTTATGTCCCTCCTTCAAAGACTTTGCTTGTCGGAATGTCGTAGAAGGTAATCACATGACTCTGGGATACTGAAACCATAATAAATGTATGCCAGTTGCCAAGTAACCAAATTTTGATCATGTGACCATGGAGATACTGCAAGGGTTGTAAGTGTGGAAAATTGTCACTTTTTTCAGTGCTGAATGATCACTAAATGGATTGTTGTAAGTAGAGGACTACCTATATACAGAAGTGTTAGGATACTAATATAGTCCTTGACTTAGATCAAAATTTAGCCCCAAATTTCCACTACTAAGCCATGATTAAATGAGTTTTGCCCCATTTTACAATCTTGTTTGCTATATTTGTTAAGCAAATCACAATTGTTAAGTGAATCATGCAGTTGTTAAATGAATCTGGCTTCCCCCATTGACTCTGCTTATCAGAAGCTGACTGGGAAGGTTACAAATGGTGATCATTTGGGACAGTGCAATTGTCATAAATACATGTCAGTTGCCAAGCTCCCAAATTGTGATCACATGACCATAGGGATAATATAGTGGTCATAAGAGTGAGAAGCAATTATAAGCACTTTATTCAGTGCCATTGTAACTTTGAACAATGACTAAACAAATGGTTGTAAGTCCAGGACTACCTATAATAAGTGAATTGCAAATTTCTCTTTCACTTTCTCTTTAACTGCAATTGTCTTTCATGAAGATATAATATGGATTAAAACTAAATAATATGATTATAGCTTTGTTTTTTCTTCTAAAGGCTATGAATTTTCAAGGGCGATTAAAGTTCCTCCATGGTCAGAACAAGAAAGGGAAAGATGGAACTGTTATATCGCCCCAACTGGCTTTGTTTGCAGTGGCTACTCCGCTTCAGCCACCTTCTATTCTTGAAATTCGTACAAAGAATTTTATTTTCAGAACCAAACATAAGCTGGACTTTACACCAATTGGATGTGATGCAAAGTAAGTAAAATGAATAAATAATGAATATTGTTGCACATGTTTGCTAAGTTGTATACTGTAATTTAAACATGTAAATATAGTTTTTCAAAACATCAGTGCCATTTGCTTTTCTTTGTTATATAAAGAACTATTGCTAAGAAAAATCATAATCCACTATACTTTTCAAAGAATAGATTTTAGGTATATATTTAGGAAGGTAGCTACATTTGGATAGGTCATTTTTCTATAACAACTGTTGTTAGCAAAATCCTCTAAATTATGTTATTTTCAGTTTTCTGCCCCACATTGTTGTTTCATTTATTTATTTATTTGATATTCATCTTACTTTTTCCAGCAAGTATTTCCAGATAATTTCAACATCAACCACAACTAGTTAATAATATGCATTCTTTTCCCCTTTTCTCATGCCCACAAAACACGTAAAAATAAAAGTGGGATGTCCATACTCTTAAGGCTTTTTGGGGGGATTCTGAAAGGCGCATCCCTTTTAGAATTGTCTCTTGAGCATTACTAAAAGGGAGGGAAGCATTGTTTGTAACATTGTCTCCCACCCAAGAACCTGTTCTGCTTCTAGGAGTAGGTAAAACAGTTGTCTTAATCTCTGCTTAGAGAGTGACGTGCCCCAGAACATTTTTTTCTTTTCCCCCAAGGTTTGGAAAAGTCATAAATCCTGGTCAGAACAGCCCCTGCTGATTCTGTACAGTTCAAGGACTGATATCTTGAGATAGTAACTGCAGACAGCCAGACCGTGTTTCACTTTTTCCCATTATTTAAACTGATGCTCTGACATTTCCACTCATGCTGTTGTGAAGAACAGTTGTAGTAATTTTCTTGCTTATAGCTGATCTTTCCAATTGATCCATTGAATGCTGATACTGATGATGTGGTTAGTAATTTTTTTTCTCTGAGTGTCTGATAAAAAATTGTGTCAAATATATCTTACAGGGGAAGAATTGTGCTGGGTTACAGTGAGGCAGAACTTTGCATGAGAGGAACAGGATACCAGTTTATCCATGCAGCCGATATGCTTTATTGTGCTGAGAACCATGTCAGAAGTAAGAGATACATCATCATGAAGTTTTGATAAGGAGAGAAATGAGTGCCAGAATATTTTTTAAGTATACCCTAATATACATTTTCTTTTCAACTTTCCTTTAGACACCTCCTTTCACTAAATATAAGTTTATGTTGGAAGAGGCAATATTTTAATACGCTCATGTGAATTATTTTTGCTTGAACCTACATATTCTGATCACATCCCACTCTGTATTTCTTTCTTTTATGCCACTAGATCTGTTTTCAGTTGGAATGTATATATTAAAGCATTTTTGCAAAGGCAAAATTTAGAATGTATTGCAGTATTTTGCTGTATTTAAATATTTTTAAATCAACATTTTATGTTGATTGGTTGAACTTCTACTAACAATGTTTTTATCAGAGACACTCTTCCCCTTTTCTTAGTGGAAGTATTGTCATCCTGTTTCTTTTTTTTCTGAGAAGCAGCTTTCTGTTTCACCAATAGAGAGCAGAAAGTAAAAGGTATCTTTATCCTATTTAAATATTGCTCCTCTAATAAATGGTGGACAATATTTATAACAAATGTACAGTAGTTGATCTATTGGGTGCCAGACCTACTGTAAGTATTATTAGGATATTTTAAGAATGTTAAGGTCTTCAATTTTGTTTTCACCAAGTTATGGTTTTAGCTCAGCTGCATAAGAATTTGATGAAAATATACTAATAAATCTGAATGTTAAATCTAGTTAAATTAATTGAAATATTTCTGTATTTATTTTTAGTGATAAAAACTGGAGAGAGTGGTATGACAGTGTTTAGACTTCTTACCAAGGAAAACCGTTGGGCCTGGGTTCAAGCAAATGCTCGTCTAGTTTATAAAAATGGAAGACCAGATTACATCATTGCCACCCAGAGACCTCTTACGTAAGTAGTTACCAAGATAAGTTTATAACTATCAACTCCTAAATCAGATAAACCAGCATATACTAATATAGATCAGGCTGGCTTCTTTTCTTATTATTTCAGAGAGGTGTATTTGGTGATGAAAAGTCCAAAATGTTCATAATTCATATAATTTATATGGTTTGTTTTAAAGTAAATAATCTGCTGAAAAATTTTGATTATGTGAATTTAAAATGTTCTGGGCACTTTAGAGGAGGGTTGAATTACTATATATGAGAGTATTATCAATCTTACTAGAAAAAAACTCTCTGCTACATAACTTACGACTAACAAATTACGTATGTCCTTACAAAAGGTAAAAATAAAATAACTAGTATTAACAATGGTATCTGAACCTCAAGGTAGGTTATGTCATTGGACAATGTCTGACATGGATCTGTGATATTTTGGGTACATAATATCCCCATAATATCCGTGAGCTCCTTAAGGTTATTAAACTTGACTCATAGCTTAATTCAACATCTGTGGTTTAGATATCAAACTGCCTGGCTCTTACTTGGAAGAATGTTTATCACAGAGAGTTCTTACGAATAAAATAAAATGTTTATTTAAAAACTCACTAGAATTTAATATTTTTTAAGATCCTAGCCTAAACAAGGAAATAAAAATATAATGGTATAATATTAATGACAAAATAATTCAATACATTCACTTGGTGTTTAATTGCTCTTACATTTTACACAAATGCAGTGGCAGATTAATTACATAATTAATGCTGCTAACAGATTTTTTATATTTCATATAACTCTTTGTGGTTGCAATATTTTTTATACTCTTATAAGTAAATGAAGTAATGAAGATTTGTGGCTGTTCATTTCAAATATTTTCCCCTATTAACTACTATTTTATGTTTTTAGATTTGAAACAAAAATGCTTCATAGAAGCCAATGTTTAAGAATCAACCGTTAAAGGAATCCTTTGTATAAAATAAAGTAGGGATATAAAACTTAATAAAATTATTAATGGAAGCATCCACACAATAAATGTTGATAAAAATAGTTCCTTGTGACATTAAAGAATGAATGGATACATTTCACACAGAAGTAAAAATAGAAAATAAGATGTGCACAAATTATAAATATGCTCAATCATTTCCCCTTTCTGAATATTAATTCACTCTTCTTATAATCATACTGGGTTTTATTTTTTAAAGAAATTCTCTGTGATAGTATTGGAGGAAGGAGAATCATCATTTAAAAACAAACAAGTAAACAAAAAAATCCCAAACATTGTACGTTTTATTTTTAAAATAAAAAAAATAAAAAAGCAAATAAGCTTGGTTTGGGAATACAATTCTTGTAAGGTCGCAAAGAATTATAGTGATCAATTTAATGATGTGCCCTCCCCCCCCCATCCTGCCAGTGTTATTTTTACTAACTTACATTTCTTATGTATTCATAATTTATAGCTTCTGCATAAAATCCTGCATGTTCCTAATCTATACAATTTATACATGATCAAACTCATTTTAACAATCTAGTTAATTAATTATAATTATTTATAATTATTAAACACGTTTTTATTAGATTATTTCTGTGCACACTTAGATATTTCGTTGCATATTTCAGTACTGGAATTCAATTAATTTTACTCTCTTTGTGTTTCTCAATTCAGAGATGAAGAGGGGGCAGAGCATTTACGAAAGCGCAATATGAAATTGCCTTTCATGTTTGCTACAGGTGAGGCTGTATTGTATGAAGTAGCATTTCCTCAGCCTGGTATAATGGATTCATCTCAGACAAAGGTTAAAAGTGGTATTGGAAAAGGAGCTGCTGCCAAAGCTGCACTGTGCAAAGAATCTGTTGATCCCAATTCACTTTTGGGAGCAATGTTGCAGCAGGATGAATCAGTTTATCTTTGCCCACCTGCTTCAAATAAAATCTCTCTTGAGAGGGACTTTTTTGCAGATACTAGAGGTGAATTGAGCAGCATGATGGCCAGAAATTGGCAGGATGCTCTTTTATCAGTAGGGAATAATAGCATCCTCAAACAAGAGCTGATTGACTGTCCTCAAGATAGTAACTTGATGGTTCCCGAAGAAAATGTAGGGCTTTTTCAGGATAACAAAAACAGTGAATTGTTCGGTATCATGAATATGCTCGAAACTGACTTTGATAATATAGACTTTAATTTTCAGAAGGACGATGAGTTTTTTAAGAACGATTTTGCTGGTGTGGATGACATTAGAGATATTGACATAACTGATGAAATCTTGACCTATGTTCAGGAGTCTTTAAATAAGACAGATGTCTTATATTCAAGTTGCCAGCAGCAGGATCCCATGTTTCAGAATTCTGCTTGTTTAATGCAGCAGCAAATAGATCAACAGCAGATACAACCAATGATGGAGCAGCAGCTGCCACAGCAACAACAACTATGCCAGAAGATGAAGCTCATGCAGGTAAATGGGATGTTCGGAAACTGGAACTCTCTCAGCAGCACAACTCTTAACCCTTCTGAACAGCAGATACAGCCATTTGACTTATCTGACATACAAGAAATAACTCAGGAGTTCCCTTACAAATCTGAAGACAGTACAGCAACATATGCCTGTAGAGAGGAATATACTGCTTACAAGCAACCTACCAGCATGATGTCACAATTCCCAGATTTTACAGAGGTAGACTTTTTCACTGAAAACTTTAATCTGTCTACTTTTTCAAGTTCTTCTGATTTAGATTTTCTCAACTGTTTTCAAGTCCCTGAAAGTCAGTCCTGTGAGCAGAACTCTCAGCAAGTTACAGAAGCTTCGGAGGCATACTATGCTGGTGCTTTGTCAATGTATCAGTGTGTATCTGAAACCCAGGCAAATGGGTCAGAGCAAATGCAGTATGATCCTGTATTATTGGAACAACAGTCATCAAACAAGGTACAGAAATAATACGTTTAGAACAGTCTTGTGGAGTTTTTGACCCTTACATGTGCTCACTACTATAGTAAGTCAAAATATAGAAAACAGAATTGTACAAAATTAAGAGATGATCCTTAAAAAAATTGTGCTTGGAAATTTCAATTCATTTGTTCTGCTTCTGGTTGTTTGAATATTTAGTGGGTTAGTTTGAAACAATATTTTTTTTTAAATTTATGTGTTTAATTATTTCAAATTGCTCTTGAGAATGTGTTTCAAATTTACTTTCTAAAATGCCTGAAAAAGACACTCAAATAGTAGGACGGGCCATAGGAGACATATAAGTGAGAGCTCTGTTGATGTGCCTGTAAACTCTTCCCTATACTATATCCGTTTAATCACTCAGGTAGCATATTCATTCACTCATTTAGAATCTTGGCCAAGTCCCAAAAAATAGCATGGCTAATAGCAAGTGATACCCAATAGGGTTCAGAAATAGCACATGAAATAGAGAAAATGATGTGCAAGTATATTTCAAATGGCACGGTCTCTAACAGTAAATAATAAAATATACAGGAAATACATTTTTTTGAAATGTATTTGTCAGGCCCTGAGAAAAATATAATAAGCTAATCTAAGATGTAACCCGCTAGTGATCTTTTCCTCTGTTTAACAGTGTAACAGCTTACAAATGGGCCACTGGACCTGAATATAAGAGAAAGTCTATTTTGTCTTCAGAGCCACAATCAGGTAGCTCTGTGCAAGCCAATATAGCCTCTCTGTTCACACTATAATGTCCCAGTGTCATAGATATTTTATAAAGCAAGATTTTTGTTGAAAAGAGAGACAAATACAACTTTATTGATAATGGAATAAATATAACTTTATAAATATAACTCCTCCACAGTGGTCTGAGGATAAGACCAATTGTCCAATAGAAAAGTGGGACATGAGGGATTAACTACTCCTAAATTAACTAATTTGAAATCAGGTTGGCTTAACTTTTCATAATGAATAAATTCATATTGTTTCAATGGGGACAATTAGTTAAATCCAATTCTTTCTGTTTAAGCAATAAAATTATTTTTTCTGGACGTGATATCATTTTTACCTAGTTATAGATTGAGATAGATTGGATGATTTCTATTTAATAAATGTTTGTCTGTTTTTCCAGTTTCAGAATATTTTTGCTGAAGAAAGCTTGCAGGATGATTATCTACAGCAATTAGATGCTGTCAACACTCAACCTGGGACAAATCTTCAATCACTTCATCATTCAACAGAATCCAGATCATTCTCAGATTTAGCATCTAATGGTTTTGTGTAGTTCAGCAACAAAGTCCTGCAGAGAGTTTGATCAAGACTCTAAAATCAGAAAATGAAAATCAGATGTTGCACTTAATATGCATGCATATAGAATATGTCATTCAAAACTTGATATTTATATGTGGAAGTTGGAGCTATTCCTATAGCCTAAAAGTGTACACATGTCAGTGAGAGTATGCACCATTGTAATATAATCGCTGCATCACATTTAGAGCATAAGATAAGGCAAATGGTTTTATTGTTTTAAAAATAAAATGGATACTCTGACTATCTTATTTGAAATAGCATAAAAATTTCATACGTTACTTAAAGCTTTTTTGAACCTGGTATTCTAGTCAGAAGAGCAAGTAAAGCATTTAGTTTAATTGCATACTTGCTTATGATTTTCCATTTCTTCTTTTATTTTACACTTCAGGTTCTAGCACTTTAATAGAAAGTTTGATAGAAAGAAATGAAATGCAGTTTTAGGTTTTGTACAACAAATATCATCACATTACTTCTTTACAGTTAGCCTAAGTGCCTCACAAAGTAGCTTCATTATCTTCAAAAGGCACTTGTAGGAAAGGAGAAGTTATTCATTATAAAAACTAATAGTCTGCATTTTATAGCTGTTCTTTGTTGCTGTAGTTTGTTTGAAAGCAAAGGATATTACTTTTGCTTTCTATTTCTACTAAGTATAATTCTGCTTTTTTAGGGCTTCAGGTAAGGCTTCTTGTAAAAGATTAAGATTTTTATTTTATGTTCAGCTGCTTATTTGCATTCTTCAGGTAGAACAGGGTAAAACAGGCATCTTGTAGGAGTATTCATCTCCTAAATTGTTTTTGAATTTCATATATTACAGAAAAAAACATGTGCCTTATCTTGTGTTGCAATGCTTACTCAGAAGTCTTTTTTAAAAAGCATAACCCTGTTCTATGCAAATAATTCCATTAAAATTGTTATTGAATGGTAAGTTTTTTAAAAAATAGCATAAATAGCAGTAGTCAATACTATTAACTTTTAGTTTAGCTTACATTTCTACACTGTGTCACATTGATTGGCTGTTGTTTCTTTCCTTCTGTTTCAGTGGGGAAAAAGTCCACTGACATTAAACATCCCTGATGATTGCACTCTGAAAGAAGCTCTTTCTATTTTGCAAATTCACTTTAAATGTCTTTGTTCACCTAATAAAATTTAAATTTTATTTTAATTCAAATTTAGAAAGAAATTATCCTTGTAAGAGAAAAGATGGTTTAAATTTTGTTTTAAAATGTAAAGAAAAACCCCTAGTATTAGGGATTTTTTTTAACCTGAAGATTTTTTAGTAATGTAAGCACCAATGTTTGGTGTTTTGTAGTAGTTTAAGTGAGGGCAGGAAATATACACGTACAGGCAAATGAATGCCAATATATGATATGTAGTTAACATAATAAGTTCCATTTATAACATTATAAAATACTTTAAAGAAGTTAATTTTAAATTGTTATCAATACACATAACATATTGCATAACTGTATATCACAAATTACAGAATAGTGTTGTTTGATTTTTTTTAATGAAAATACTGCCTCAGGATTATGTTCAGATTTTTGATGAAATAACTGTTTCAGTCAAATTTAATGAAAATAATACAAGGAATGTTTTGTAGGGGCGTGACTGTAGGTGACTTGGTTTCAAGTGATTCAAATGAGCTACATTTTAAAAAATTGCTTCCCAAATTTATGCAATACTGATCTTCTAACGAAGATTGTTTAGTAATTTATAAAAATTTGAGTTTAACAACTAGCACAACTTTTAAAGAGCTTTAAAAAGTACTTTTTGATTGCATACTACAATCAAATAATATTCATTAATAACATAATTTTAGAACCATATTGTCTCATAAGGCACTAGAGGCTTTGTTCTGCCCATCCCTAAATTTATTAGTTCAGTAGAAACTTAATTATTTCTGAAAATTTCATAAGGTCTTGTCTCTAAATGATTTCTATTGCTTTTTTTAAAAAAACAGTATATGATTACTACTATCATTACAAGGGTAATGTTAACAAGCAGAAAACCTACTTTAAAAAGTCAAGGTTCAAAGGGATAGCGTACTTTTTATATAAAAAGAAAAATGTGGGGAAAGCCACAAAAAAAAATTAAATGTATCATTTCACTGCTATGCCAAATATTATCCAATCACGTAAGTGCCAAGGTTGCAATACAAACTGTGTGCTGCCTTATTGTAAGTTAGTTTATGTTATGCATAATATCAGTTGTTTTTCTTCATTAGGTTGTGCCTATATACAACAAACCTGTGTATTGGTGTTGCACTTTTGATCTTCATCATACTCTTAACAGCAATGAAATTCTGACTTCGTCCCTGAAAACTTACCTGTCTTCCCTCATTCCAAAGAAATTATTGCCCAGTTTTAATCAGTATTAGTGCTCCCTTTTGTAGATTATGTCTTGACTTTTCCCCTTTATTCCCCATTCCTCTTTTGTCTATGTTTTATGTTATACAATTAATTTCTTCTCTGTAAGGTTATAATTTTGTAGTGCTTTTAATGAGCTTCACTAAAACTTGTAAAGCTTAATATATGGTAATAAAATATCTCCTGAATACACCGATCCATAATTTATTTTATAACATATCATACTTGGCTTATTTTATGAAAAATATATTACTGGGGAAAATATAGACATTTGATACTATATCAACAAACTTTGTTTTCAGAAGTGTTGCTCCTTCAGTAATTTCTTGCATAAATTCCTCGATCACTTTGGCTACCAACACGACAATTACTATAGGTTGTTTTCAATATAACATGTTTTCTGGACATATCAAATACTTGAGATATTCTTATCATTTTACTGACAAAAGAAATTATAATTACAACTAGAATTAAGGAGAATGGAATAAATAGAAATAAAGGCAAGATCTAAGTTTTATTTGCTGCTGTTTAGATTTGTTTACTGGTCAAGTAGACAGCAGTATAAAACTTTATTGAACCCTTTTCTAGCATCAACTCAAAATGCTTCTTAAAGTTGATGTATTAGATAAAAGTATGTGTTTAAATATTTTTAGGATGCCTTTGAGGGAAATAGCACTGATTACATTCTAGACTGAATCTAGAACTAACTACTGATTTCCTACATCATAGAATGTAAATCTGGGTGGTATTTGGTGGAAGCATGTGTGAAAATCCTTGGGTTGGGACCATAGTATTTCAGTTCTGAAGAAATATTCGTCAGTGTATTATCCTATTACTAAAACTCCATTCTAGTGAATATTTGAAATAGACAATATGTATGGATTTCTTTCTTGCAATATCTAACCATTAGTTTTAGTTTTTTAAATTATGAACAATTTAAACAGATTTTTAATCAAGTTTGCATTAAAATACCAAAGCAATTTTTAAAAATCATCAATCGTACATAGTTTTGCTAGGATGAAAGATACCAGGTTTTTTTCAGTTATGCACATTATTCTAAGATTTACATTTAAAAGAACAGCCTGAAATGAGGGAATTTTGGGCTCTGGGTGTGGATTTCATTCTCAATTTCCAACCATTTAAGAGTTTCAAAGTTATAACAGCATTGAAAAAAGTAATGTGACTGTTTTTTTGCACTTAGACCATTGCAAGATCCTCACTGTCACCTGATTAAAATTCAGGCACATATATTTATGATGACTGCAGTCTCTTAGGGTCATGTGATTGCCATTTAGGACCTTCTCAATTGGCTGCTATTAAGCAAAGCCAAATCATTTTAAGAAGTGCACTGATTTGCTTAACCATGACAAAACTAATGGCAAACCACACATTATTCATTCAACAATTGCCTTACTAGTGATGGAAATTCTGGTCACGATGGTGTTCATAAGCCACAAGCTACCTATACAAAGTTATTTATTAGGATGTTTCAGGATTAAAAATAGCTGGATTCAGAGTTGTGCCACAATCAAACTAAAAACTAGTTTGGAGGGAGACTCTAAAAGAGAAAAGGAAAGAGATCAAATTTGGAGAAAGACACAAAAATGGGGGGAAAGGGATAAAAAAATCTGAAAAAATAAAGCATCAGTCTCTTGCTTGAATCAGGAGACCACTAGGAAAATCAGTGAAAATCCAACATTTTTCCCCACAAAGTTATGCAAATAGGAGGGACCATTAGTGTGGTGATGATATGAACAGGAAAGCTATACGCCTTGCAAAAAAGTGAATTCTTTCTTTACTTTCTTGTTGAAAGAAAATAAATTAGGAAAAAACCATATGGATTTAAAGGAACTTGGTAAGAAACCACAGACTGGTTTTGTATGGAGAGTTTGGTCTGTATTTCAACAGAGATTAATTCAATTCTTATTAGTCTGTTTAATTATTGCTATTGTAATATCTCCTGTTTGTATTTTAGTTTGTTTCAAATAAAGTTTTTTTTTATTGAATCTCTTAAACTTTTTGCTTTCTAACACCTTCGTTATTTACTGGTCTTCCAGAAACAGCTGAGAATATAGCTTTACCCGCTGCTTTGGGATCTGGTAGCGATGTACAACCTGCAAAATGGTGACACTGTTAGTAAGATTGACTGCACTCTTCCACAGGTTCTGTTGGTTATTATTATTTTAGTTATTTTTGGTGTCTGTGTTTGTGTGTGTGTATGTCTGTTTATAAGCCACCCAGAGTCACATAGATTAGGTATGCTAATACATAATTACATAAACAAATGAATAAATAAGTATGCTATTCAAAATTGGTCCAGTTTAAATATGACTCTACAAAAGATTGGCTTTAAACACTTTTGGAAAAATGCTTTTGCTTTAGGTTTATTATTTGTTAATTTATTTACTTCCTATTGGGCATGGGGCTACTCTAAGCATCTGTTGAAACAAATATCCTTCTGGGTTCAGTTCCAAGTG
>AZIM01008629.1:489-10661 GCA_000516915.1 Ophiophagus hannah | reverse complement strand
TCGGGCATGTGCGCGATGTTGCGCATGCGCAATAATGTCTGATTGGGCCTGGAACTGCACATCGGGGCTGGCGGCAGGGGAGAATGCCATCCTGTGCATGCGCAGTAACGAATAACTGGGTCATGAAGGGAGGGGCAGGCGGGGGAGAATGAGGCAAGGATTGTCACGCATGCACAAAAAATGTCTCACATACCAGTACCAGTAAAAAAACTGGTTTTGGGAGCATAGGAGCGGCGGAGAGGGATGGGGCCAGCCAGGGGTCTGTTTTACCAGTTCCTAGAACTACCAGTGATGTTAACAACTGGTTCTATAGAACCAGTGCAAACCAGTAGAATCCTACCCCTGGGTACACCTCAGCACCAAAATGATAATAAAAAGAAAATAATCCAGAACTATTACAAAAATCTGTACGATCAAGAGGAATTATCAGAAGACAGAATAAAATAATACTTGGAAGAAGCCAAGCTGCCTAAAGTGCCTGAAGCAGAAAGAAGTATGTTAAATGAAAGGAAAACAATGTCTGAACTAACAGAGGCAATTAAGAAACAGAAGAACAATAAAACACTAAGACCAGACAACTACAAGACACCCTGGACTGTCAATGCTGGAAGTTTATAATGAAGTCTTGCTAGAAGCCAAGATACCAAAATCCTGGATAGAAGCAAATATCACTCTTATACCAAAAGAAGATGCAGATTTATTGCAGATTAAAAATTATAGACCAATTTCACTATTAAATGTGGACTGTAAAATTTATGCGTCAGTAATAGCTGAAAGACTGAAGAGATTTTTGGATGAATTTATACATCCAGACCAAAATGGAGTTTTTCCTAAGAGACAAATTAAAAATAATATGAGGATAATGTTGAACACATTGGAATACTATGAAGCACACCCTGAAAAACAAATGGCATTGATCTTTTAAGATGTGCAGAAAACATTTGATAATGTAAATTGGCCATTTATGCTGTTGTGATTAAAATACATAGAATTTGGTGAAAAATTATCAATATGATTAAGGCAATATATACTAAACAGTCTGCAAAAGTTACTGTAAATGGGGACATAACAGGGAATGTCAACATTAAAAAAGGCACACTGTATGTCCACTGTCCCCTTTACTATTTATTCTGACATTGGAAAATAGAAATATTTGGCAAGACATAGAAATAAAGGGATGGAAATAAAAAAGGATAAATACAAATTACAGGCATTTGCAGATGATCTGGTATTTATCATAGAGGAACCACGAGAAACTGGACCCAAACGGTTAAAGAAAATAGAAGACTATGGCAAAATTGCAGGATTAAAAATAAACAAAGAGAAAATTAAAATAATAGTTAAAAACTTTACAGATAAACAGAAAAAAGACTTAAAGGAGAAGGTAGATATTCAGATAGTGAAGAAAGTAAAATATTTGGGAATTTATTGATCAGCGAGATGTGCAACCATTAAAAGAAGATAATTATTCTAAACTGATACAGCAAATTAAAATTGACTTGAAAAAGTGGAAAAACCTGCAACTATCATTGATAGGAAGAATAGCTACTATTAAAATGAATATTCTACCAAGATTACTATACTTATTCCAAACAATTCCAATAAATCTTGAAAAGAAATATTTTGAGGAATTAAACAGATTAGTATCAAAATTGATATGGCAAGGCAAAAAAGCAAGAATAAGTTTGAAACTGCTACAAGACTCTAAGAATAGAGGAGGGTTTGGATTGCTGGATTGGGAATTATACTACCAGGCATCTGCACTTATGTGGCTGAAAGATGGACAAATTTGAGACATAGACGATAATTAACTTTGGAGGGACATGATTTGCCACTAGGGTGGCATGCCTTTCTATGGTATGGGAAAAATAAAATACATAAATATTTCCAAGGACATTATATTAGAAATGCTCTGGTTTTTATAAAGAACTAACAGAGTTGGACCAGATCCTAATAGGAACTGATGAGAAATTAATTTTAAAAATCTATAATTATCTAATGCACATTTGAATGGAAGAGGAGCAAGTAAAGGAAACAATGATAGTATGGGATAAAAACTTTGATTATTCTATAGAATTGGATGGATGGCAAATGTTGTGGGATAGAAATTATAAACTAACAATCTCTACTGCATATAAAGAAAACTTATACAAAATGTTTTCCAGATGGCACTTCCCACCAGCAAGACTAGCTAAGATGTTTAAAGATATGTCTGTCAAATATTGGAAGTGTAATCGGATTCCGGGCTTGTACTATCACATGTAGTGGATGTGCTCAAAGGCAAAAGCATACTGGACAAAAACACATACTTGGATAGAAAAAATGATAAAGGAACATATAGATTTAAAACCAGAAATATTTCTGTTGGATATATTAGAAAAATATAATAAAGGGAATATGTACTTAATATTACATGTGTTAACAGTGGCTAGAATGGTATTTGCACAATGTTGGAAGAGTGTGGAGATCCATGTAGAAGAGACGATAATAAAAAAATACTAGAATGTTCAGAAATTGATAGATTAACACTTTAACATTAAAGAGAAGAAAGACACTGAATATTTTGAAATATGGGATTCATTTTATCAGTGGTTAACTAATAGAAACAGAAGTTAGAATTTTCAAACCATAAGAGAATGATTATGTCAGTGTTCCAGCAAACCTCCATTCTAATCATTAACTCCGAGACAAACATATCTCAAAAGTACCTTTATTAGAATAATACCTGGCACATCTGTGGAATCCCGAATCTAAAAGTTTTCGGGCTTTCCACAAATTCCCAAACTACAAATCCATCCCCCCTTGGTCATCATCACACCACCTGGCCCAATTACAATCCGTTCAAAAGTAAGATCCTTATTTCATCCTGCGCCATACTAAATGACCTTGAACTAACAGAAGAATTTTATTTTGTCTACTTAAGAGCTACTTAATTGAATTCACCCTCTCCCACTTTTTCAGGCTATGTGGAAGCATGGAATATGGCTTCCAAAGCTGACAGGCATCCCCCCCTTGAGAAATTCACCTCCTAAAAGAGATAATAAACAAAACACAACCAGGGGTTAATACAATGCCCTTAACCCCCTCTCCACCCTCCAAGGGGACCCTTCGGTTTGTTAGGGAATTCTTCATGGAATTGGTTAACCAATCTATCTGCATGTACATCCCAACTTTTTACCCAAGTAACATCTAATGAAGGGTAATCTCCCTTGGTGTAATCTAGAATTGAGGATTTTCTTTATTTCATAATGTCTTTCACCTTGTACGATTAAAGGTTTGGTGGGAGCTGCTGGTATCGACCTTAGATTCAATCCTACAGCCAGTTTCAATAAACTACTATGGAACACTGGAGGTATTTTCCCCATTAGCCGATGGAGACTTAATTGGACTATCACTGGATTTTTTATTTTTGATATAGGGAATGGACCTAAGAATTTTGGGTCCAACTTCCTACTGGGCAGTTAGTTTGAGATATTTAGTTGACACAAACACTTTGTCCCCCACTTTGAATGGTGGTTGGAGGGATCCATTTTTGTCTGCTTGTTTTTTATATTCCTCAACAGCTTCAGTCAAAGCTTTTTTTCTATCCCCCCAATCTTTCTTTAATGAGTCCATCCACTCTGTTAAAGATATGGATGTTGGGGGTTCCCTAGGTAATTCCGGCATAGGGACAAATTCCATGCTGGTGTTGACATGGAACGGAGTCAAGCCTGTGCTGCTGTGTACTGCATTGTTGTATGCAACTTTTGCAAATGGCAACAGCTCCACCCAGTTCTCTTGTTGATAGTTTACATAGCATCTAATGTATTGTTCCACCATGGTGTTTGCTCTCTCCACTGCCCTGTTGCACACAGGATGGAATGCTGAGGAAAGCCCTTGGGACAACCCAATGGACTTCAAAAACTCCCTCCAGAATTTAGCAGTAAACTGTACACCTCAGTCTGAGATTACTCTATGAGGTACTCCATGGAGTCTATAGATATGCTTCACAAACAGTTTTGCAAGTTTTTTAGCCGAAGGTAGTCTGTTACAGGCTGTAAAGTGGGCTTGCTTAGAGAATAAGTCGATAACAGTACAAATCACGGTATTTCCTTCACTCTCAGGTACCTCTATGATAAAGTCCATTGTGATTTCTTCCCACAGTTTCATTGGTTCAGCTACTTGTTGAAGGAGGCCAGGGGTTTTTCCAGTTCTGTGTTTCATCATGGAACAAATTGAGCAGCTTTTCACATAGTCCTTGACATCCGGTTTCATTTTTGGCCACCAGAACTGTCTCCTAACTAAATGCAGGGTTTTTAAGAACCTGAAGTGTCCGCCCCAACTGCGAGTCATGGCAACATTTCAGTACCATTAGTCTTAGAGTATTGGGTACATAAATTTTTGTCCCTTTCCAAGCCAATCCTTCATTCATTGTCAAATTGGCTTGATGTTCAACAAACCAGGGATCGGTCAATAGGGCTGCTTTCAACTCTGTTGTCAATTTGTCTTCTAGGCGTCTGGGACTGTGGTTGGCTTGGCCTCGGGTGGTTACTTGGCCTGTGGGTTGGGTTTCTGAAATCATAGTTTGCACTACATCCTCTCGACGACTGTCAAATTGGGGTTTTCCCTGACAGGGCATCTGCCAGTATGTTTCCCCCNGCCAGTATGTTTCCCCCCCCCCCCGGGATATATTTCATCTTAAAGTTGAACCTCTTGAAGTATCGAGCACAGCAGACTTGTTTAGGTGATAGCTTTTGAGGTGTCTTTAGAGCCTCAAGGTTCTTGTGATCAGTCCACACCTCAAAAGGTTCCTTCACTCCTTCCAGGAAATGCCTCCAAGATAGTAAAGCCCATCGCAGTGCAAACACTTCTTTTTCCCAAACCGCCCACCTATGCTCTGTGTCTGTCAACTTTTTGGACACATAAGCGCAAGGCATTAGTTGGTTTTGAGAGTTCTTCTGGAGAAGAATTGCCGCTGACAGCCACATCACTAGCATCAGCTTGGACTATAAAAGGTTTGGTCAGGTCCGGGTGCTGGAGGATGGGCTCAGCAGCAAATAGGCATTTTAAAGTTTCAAAAGATTTCTGACAGTTCATTGTCCAAGCAAGGGGTTGACTGGGTTTTGGTTTGGTCAGGGAAGGCCCAGTTTTCAATAACTCTGTTAAAGGGAGGGTGACTTCAGCAAATGAAGGAATAAATTGTCTATAGAAATTTGTAAAACCCAAAAAACTTTGAAGTTGTTTACGTGTTTTGGGGGGTTGCCAGTCTAGCACCACTCTCACTTTTCCAGGGTCCATCTCAATTCCCTGGATTGACACTTGGTAGCCTAGGTAATCCAGTGGCTCTTTGTGGAATTCCCATTTTGACAGCTTTATATATAACTTGGTGGCTAAGAGATTTTTCAGCACTTGTCTGACCAATTTGACATGTTCTTCAATGGTTTTGCTGAATATAAGAATGTCATTCAGGTAGACGAGGACCCCCTTTGTATAGATATGGATGTAAGACTTCATTGATGAGTTGCATAAATACTGCAGGGGGCCCCTGGAGTACAAAAGGCATGACTCAGAATTGGAAATTACCCAGAAGGCAGTTGAAGGCAGTTTTCCATTCGTCTCCCTCCTTTATGCAGACTCAGTAGTAAGCTTCTCTCAGATATAGTTTGGTGAAGACCTTGCCTTTAGATAGGTGGTTTAATAAGTCCTTCATGAGGGGGAGGGGGTACATGTTTTTATGCATATCCCGTTCATGCCCCTAAAATCGATGCATAATCTCAAGCCACCATCTTTCTTTTCTTTGAACAGATATTCTTCTAATGTTACAGGCCTTTTTTACTTCTGGGTCAATAGCATTCTTGAAATAGTGCAACAGAATTGTTTCTGGCCAGTCCATGAGGTGGCTTGCAACCCTTCTAAAGTCCCATACAAAGTCTTGTAAGGGTCACTTGCCTTGTTTCATTTCCATTAATTTGTCCTCATTTTCTCCAACTCTGTCAGGATTCTCAAACCTAAACCTAAACTTTCATACTTACGACTGTTGCAGCATCCCCACAGTCATGAGAGCCAGGCGAGGAGAAGTGTCCCTTGATGTGAGTGATGTCGAGTTGGCCATGCCCACCCAGTCACATGACCACTCAGCCACACCTATCTTAGCTGGTCATTAGGGCAGAGAACTGGTTGTTAAATTATTTGAATTCCACCCCTGGATGAGAAGTTACTTTTATTACATAATCACGAATAACAAATATTATTATTATCATGATGATGATTATTGCTTAAATTAATTGTAACCAGGCAACACATTATTTAATATAGACATTGGAATTATTGCTCTTTCTACCAAGCATAAAATTTTTAAAAAATTATTAAAAAAATACTTCAGAATAAATTTTTTTTATTTTTTTATTTCTTTCATTGTTTTGAAACTTTTATTTCTTTCATTGTTTTGCTGCTATCTTTGCAACCCTATTAGGAATATAAAGGCAGAATCTAGCCAAAGCTGTACTTTAAGTTAGTTTCATTGGAAGATAGTTAAGCAGGTGTATAATCTTCCAGATGAAGTAGATGCAATTAAATGTACTCAATTTTGGCAAACATGACTGATTTGTATAACTATTGTGGGAAGTGATAAGTGGGAAGTGATATTCAGGCACATGCATAGCAAGATAAATATTATTATTTAGAGTTTACAAGTTGATTTAATTTAATAAATCATTCTGCAGAAATATTAAAGGAATGAAATCAAAACATTTATTATTACTATTTGAATATCATTTTTCAGTTGTATATGCCAAACCTGGGACACTGCAACCATCATAAATGTGAATCAGTTGCCAAGCATCTGAATTTTGATCACATGACAACGGTGATGCTCCAATGGTCATAAGTGTGAAAAACGATCACAAATTACTTTTTTCAGCATCACTATAACTTCAAACAGTCACTAAATTAACTGTTGTAAGTCAAATCATATCTGTATTTGCAGATATTTGCCTGTCAAATCAGGACTACCTTTATTTACACTTTGATTTTGGGTAATATATTGCAAGACATGGCTTGCTTACAGAGTATGTTTGACATATACAACTGAAAATGATATTCAAATAGTAATAATAAATGCTTTGATTTCATGCCTTCAATATTTCTGCAAAATCATTTATTAAGTCAACATGTAAATTCTAAGTAACATAGCATTTCTCATGCTCATTTGGTAGCTCTATAGTTTAATATTCAAACTATACCCCTTTATGATCTTTGAGTAAGTAGTAGCATAACGTTGAAGAGTAAGACTAAATTTGCTACTTACAGATAACTTATTATCTATAATATGCTTATTATGAAGTATCCTATAGAGATAGCGCTCAAAGCCTGATTTTCCACCAATAAATCAATAAATAGACATATTGACATCGATCCAGTCTACCGATAGCTGAGAACGAAAAAACTGCATCAACCATGATTCCAAAGATAGCATTTAAAATGAACAAATGGACACAAAAAATAATGGATTGCATGGAACTGGATAAATTCACAATGGAATTAAGAGGCAAAGANATGGAATTAAGAGGCAAAGATGATTCGGACTATTATGGGGTTTGGGATAGATGGTACAAATGGGTGGAGGATGTTTATGTATAAAAGGATAAGCTGATGTTTATGTATAAAAGGAGTGGAGGATGTTTATGTATAAAAGGATGAGCTGATGTTTATGTATAAAAGGAGAGGTATGTATTAATAATGATACAAACACTGTTAATGTGAATAGAGATTTGTATTTTTGTTTTTAAAAAATAAAATATTTAAAAAATAAAAAATGAACAAACAAGCACCCTACTACACAACAACAAAAATCACAACCTATCAGCTCACAAGAAATAGGACCATGTCTCAATAACAACCAGCCATTCAAACAGACTGAAACCAGACCATGACTCAGCAGTATCCAAACAGCACTAATTTACATTACACAGATGGTACTTAAAACCAAAGACCATGCCTCAGTAACAAAAGTCAGCCAATCAACAGTCCAAAATCAGACCATGACTCAAAAGTAGCCGAACAAATAAGATCCACACTAATTTGTATCACATACAGTAAAAAGGTATTTAAAGATCAGTGCTCTGACAGATGAGCACAATTCAAAGCGCATTGATGATGTCTCCTCGAATGTTGATGAAACATTTGCAACCAAATTGCCAAGCTCAGAGCTCAGCCCGACAGATAGCCCTCAATTTATAATCATTTGTTCAGTGACCGTTTGAAGTTACAATATCACTGAAAAATGTGACTTATGACTCACATTTAAAATTGTTGCAGCATCCCCATGATTATGTGACCAAAATTTGGATACTTGGCAACTGGCATAACAGTTGCAGTGGCCCTGGGTCATACAATCACCTTTTGCAACCTTCTGACAAGCAGAGTCAATAGGGAAGCCAGATTCACTTATCAGAGTTACTAACTTAACAAATAAAGTGATTCACTTAACAACTGTGGCAAGAAAGGTTGTAAGATGGGCAAACTTCACTTAACTGTCTTGCTTAGCAATGGGAATCTTGGACTCAATTGTGGTTGTAAGCCTGCAGCATTTCTTCTACTTGAAGTAAAAGATTACAAAGCTGAAATTAGCAGGTTCAGTCTATGAGATGAAATGCAGAATTTTCTTCCTACTTCCCCTACTTTGTATAGACATTTCTTTTTTGCAACTTGGGACCTGTCCTTGATGGGAAAGGGAAAGTAGGAGGAAAGTTCTGTATTTCACCCCATTTGGATTACTGCAATGCATTCTACATGGGCCTTCCCTTGAAGACTACCCGGAAACTTCAACTGGTTCAGAAGATGGCAGCCCAAACAGTAATGGATGCTCCTAGGTTTGTCCATGTAACACATCTGCTACACAAGCTTCTAGTTTCTTTCCAAGTTGCCACATTTTAAAATCCTATATGGCACAGAACCAAGTTATATACAGGATCTCATTTCCCTAAGACATCTAGCCATTCTACCAATCAAAGAGAATGGACATACTTCTAGTTCCTTCCCTTAAATATTGTCTTTTATGGGACTTGGGGGTTCTATGGCAGTCCCTACCCTATGAAACACTCTGCCCTCTGAAGTTCAGCAGGCCTTCACCCTCCTAGCCTTCTGTAAAGCTTTGAAGATCGGGTCTTCAGATTGCTGCGATAAGATGAGATGACTGCATATTGGAAGCTTGAATTGCCACCATTTTTTTAAAAATGTGTTCAGTTTTTATACTTGTAATATGTTTTTATGTTCTTTTAATTTTTGATTGGGGGGGTCAGAGTTTGTAAGGAGGTGGGTGGCTTTATAAACATTTTAAATAAATAATTTGAACTGTCCTTGTACCAACCTGCATATTAAATCTTTATCATACTTTTCCCTGTTTGGGATGTATAATGGTCAGAGCATTTGCAGCATGACTGCTATTATGAGGCAGCCCAGGAGCAAAACACAGCACACAGAGACTTAGACATTTAACAGTGATTTATATACAAGACATATACAGAAATAAATGTGGTAGGCAAAATACCTTACAAGCAATCTTCTTTTTAACTCTACACAGAGAACTCTGCAATGAATACCAGACACAAGGAGAGAGAAACATGCCCTCTAATGACTGCCTTATATAAACTTCCATGGACCCCTTCTTAGTCTTAAAAAGGCAATACCAATGCTGATTCATCTTCAATTGCATCAGCCTTACATTGCATCAGACTTACAGCAGCTGGCAGCTATTAAATCTTATACCTCAACATAATGTCCACATTTTTTCACAATTTCTCCATTTATATCAGCATTTCAGTTGACCTTTTAAAAAAAGAAATATAATAATTGGTATCAACTTCTTTGTAAATAGGTAGCAGCTGTCTTTTCAGCTCTTTGTATTAGTCTGACAGGCTATGAAAATAGGTCAAAGGGAGGGTAGTGTTATATCTTTTTAAAAGCATCTGAACTGTCATTTAGTTCAGGGATATAAGATATAACTGCCTTGAAATTAGAGATCAACAGAGTTGGAAGGGACCTTGTAGGTCATCTGGTCCAACTCCTTGCCCAAGCAGGAGACCCTACACCATTTCTGACAAATGGCAGTCCAAGATTTTCTTGCAAGTCTCAAGTGATGAAGCTCCCACAACTTCCAAAGGCAAGCATTGGTTGATTGTTCTCACTGTCAGAAA
>AZIM01008619.1:85-19732 GCA_000516915.1 Ophiophagus hannah | reverse complement strand
TAAGACCGTAATAAAGTTATTCATTCATTCATTCATACATTGACAGGCATGGAGATGAATTCCATGACGATGCACAACTAGACCAATTCCTTGGAGACAATTTGGAAGAGGAAGCATCTGAATGGTTCACCCAGCTCAATGATGAAAGTGCTCCTGAATTAAACAACATGAATGACTTCCTAAGAGAGCTCCAGTCACATTTTGAGGATTCTTCCCGAGCACAAGAGGCAGAAGCAGAAATAAAAAGCATCAGGCAGAAGGGTAGACCCGGCAAGGAACTAGTGCTTGAGTTCAGACGCCTGGCCACTAGTCTCAGGCATTGGTCTCAAAGGATACTTGTGCATATTTCCAAGAAAGCCTGGATGAGGAGTTGTTAAAAATCTGCCTTTGCCTTGGGCTGCTTGAGGATAGAATCTATGCGTGGTACCAAATGGCCATAAAAATGGACAATGCACTCAGACAGCAAGACAAATCACATGACACTCAGCCTCACGCAAGGCAAAGGACATCAAACAGCAGCCCCACCAACTTCCATGAAGTGTTTCTGTTGTGGGCAGCAAGGGCATTGCACATCGGAGTGTTTAGCACCATCCCAGTACCTCAAGTGAGAGCACTCACTCCCCCTAAAGGGAAAAAGGCACTAAGAAAACCTCCTGAGAAAAACAAATTTGTGTGCCAAGCCATCGAGGTCCCTAACCCTCAACAACCAACAGGGGAGGGAATTCTGGCAACAGGGTTGNATTCAACCTTTTAAAATTGAAGGGACATTGTTACTTGCACAGGCATAGAAGGGCCCATAGACATTATAATTGACACTGGCAGTTCACGGTGCCTTATCAGTCCCAAGACTGCGCATAGTTTAGGCAAGGAAACTAAACCATTAACTACCTCCATTTGATTCCAACAAGTGGATGGATCCATGACAGGGGGAAATCCAGCTACACAAGTCAGAGAAAAAGTAAAACTAACCTTAGGGAAGCACTGGGAAAGAATCCAGTTCATAGTAGTCCCAAAGATGACCCAATCAGTAATCCTGGATCTCGCCTGGTTAGACAAATGGCACCCAAATATAAGCTGGGAGGGTGGCTATAGGAGAATTAAATAAGCACTAGGTACTTACCTCCTGAACAAGGTAACATCCAAATTGACAGCCCAGAATTACAGGGGAACCAGGAGGACCGAACAGTAGCATTAACTGATCAACCCCCAGGGATTCCTGAAATCCCAATCCAGTACAGTGATCTGGCTCAAGTCTTCAGTGAGGAGGAATGCAATGTGCTACACCCCCCCCCCATCACAACACTGACATGTGCAATAAAGTTTATAGAGGTGTCAAAATTACCAAAACCAAAAATGTACTCCATGATAACTAAGGAAATTAAAAAGCTATGAGACAATATAGACACAAATCTAGCCAGAGGTTTCATCCAACCTGCAAAGTCCAGAGTGGCTGCCCCCATGCTATTTAAAGAAAAAAAGATTGGGGGGGTGAGTTTCTGTATTGATTTTGAGGCAATTAACAGGGTGAGTATTCACAACACTACCCCTTACCGCTCATGAAAGATATGTTAGGACATATCCTTAGCAAAAAGGAAAGTATTTACCAAATTAGATCTCCGAGAAGCATATTACAGAATCCGCATCAGAGAAGGAGATAAGTGGAAGACTGCTTTCAATTGCCCTTTAAGCAGTTTTCAGTTCAGAGTAATGCCATTTGGATTATAAGAAGCCCCAGGGGTCTTCATGCAGCTGATAAATAAAGTCTTACATCGATATTTGTAAAGGTGTCCTGGTTTATTTGGATGACATTCTTTTTTACAATGAAACTTTAGAAGAACACATCAAGTTAGTGAGAAAAGTATTAAAAAGACTGTTAGATGCAAAGCTATATGTGAAACTATCCAAATGCAAATTCCATAAAGAGTCATTAGATTATCTTGGCTACCGCATTTCAAATTGGGATAGAAATGGATCCAGCAAAAGTAAAAGCAGCCTTGGATTGGCAACCCCCAACAAATCGCAAACAGCAGCAAAGTTTCCTGGGATTTCCTGGGAAGTTCCTGGGAACTTCTACTGGCAATTTATCCCCTCATTTGCGGAGATTGCATTACCGATAACAAAACTATTAAAAATGTGGGGGGGGAGGAAGCAACCAAGCCAAAACCTGGACAACCCCTTAAATGAACTCTAGAATACCAAAAAGCTTTTGAATTGTTAAAAAGGCATTTCACACGGGAACCCACTCTAAAACACCCTGACCCAGCATTGCCTTTTATAGTGAAAACCGACGCTAGCAGCATAGCAGTGGCAGCTGTTCTACTCCAGAAAAATGAAAAAGGAGATCTGCAACCTTGCGCATATACCTCCAAAAAACTCACAGATATCTGAAAGAAGATGGGCTGTATGGGAGAAGGAAGTTTATGCAATTCGTTGGGCTTTACTAACTTAGAGACAGTTTTTAGAGGGCAGCAACATTCTATTCAAAGTGTGGACAGACCACAAAAACTTAGAAGCTCTAAAAACACCCAGGAAACTCTCCTAAACAAGTTAGATGGGCTCAATACTTCAAAAGATTCAATTTCCAATTGAAGTACCTCCCAGGAGAGGGGGAATTCTACTAGCAGACACGCTGTCTAGGAAACCCCAATTTGACAGTAAGCGAGAAGAAGTATTTCACCCAATTTTTCCACCATCCCCTCAAGAGACAGTTCAAGTAATCATGCGGGTATAAGCTCAAACCCAAAAAATCAAAGACAAATCAGAAATGACCAAGAGATTGCAAAATGAATTAACAGCAGATACTTGGTATCAAGAAAATAAGGATCTGTTAACTATACGGGAGGGTGTAGCACGGAAGGGATCTAAGCTATATGTCCCCAAAACGTTACATCTTCATGTTCTTCAGAAAAGTCATGACTCAAAGCAAACAGGACATTTGGATATTTAAAATCTCTACACATGGTCAGACGCCAGTTTCGGTGGCCCAAAATGAAGCAAGACATTGAGGATTATGTAAAGAGTTGTGCCACTTGTGCCACAAGGAAAACCAGACCAGGAAAACCTCCAGGATTATTACAATCTGTAGCAGAACCATCCTGGCCCTGGGAGGAGATAGGGATGGATTTTAAAGTAGATTTACCTGAGAGTGGCGGGAACACAGTCATTTGGACTGTTGTGGATTATTTTCCAAACAAGCTCATTTTGTGCATGACCATCAGCCAGGAAATTATCCAAAATGTTTGTTAGTCATATATATAGATTGCATGGAGTGCCTTGCAGAATCATTTCAGATAGAGGGGTTCAGTTTACTGCAAAATTCTGGAGGGAATTTATAAAAGCAATTGGATCCTGTCAAGGTCTAAGCTCAGGATTTCAGGTGGAAACTAACAGACTTTCTGAGAAAACTAATCAAATTATTGGACAATATTTAAGATGTTATGTAAATTATCAACACTCCAACTGGGCTGATTTGCTGCTGTTTGCTGAGGTTGCTTATAACAATGCTGTGCATAGCAATACTGGGCTAACTCCTTTCCAAATTAATACTGGGATGGAGTTCATTCCCATGCCTGAATTGCCGAGGGACCCCACTGCCATCCATGTCAGTAACTGAATGGATGGATGAAATTAAGGAGTCCTGGGAAAACACAAAAAAGGCTTTGAATAAGGCAGCACAAATCCACAAGATGCAAGCTGAAAATATTGTTCGCAGCAACCATAGTTTAAAGTGGGGGATAAAGTTTATTTGTCAATTAAATATTTGAAGTTACACTTACCTTCTAGAAAATTGAGTCCAAAATTTTTAGGGCCTTTTCAGATAATTAAAGTAATAAACCCAGTAACTGAAGTTTAATCTCCCTAGGTTATTGGGAAAAGTACATCCAGTTTTTCATAGTAGTTTGTTAAAGCCGTTTGTTGCTTTCTCATTGAGGTCAGCAGAACGTGCAGCTCTGAAGCCTTTGTTCATTGCGGGGCATGAACATTATGAGGTTAAGAAAATTTTGGACTCTAGGATTTTCAGGGGGAAGTTACAATATCTAATTTATTGGAGAGGCTATCCTATTTCACAAGCGACTTGGGTAAATAGCTAGAAAATTAATGCTGATAGACTGGTGGAAAAATTCCATGAAAAATATCCACACAAGCCCAAGGCAAATTCTGCGGGTAGCAGAGGAGGTTAAATTGTGTTTTGTATTATTGTGTTTAACCTAATTTCAATCTTTGTCATTGCAGGAGTTTCTTTTCAATTGAGGGGGGCATCCTGTCAAGCCTGAAATTGACATATGCATAGCCATTTTGTTTAACCTTATTATATTTAGCCTTATTATATTTAGGCTAGGTGGTTCTCCTTCCCATGGGAATGAAAGCTGACTGTGCTGAGACCTGGAGGTGGAGATTGATGACACCAGGCAATGTTGATTTACTTCTATTTGGGAATGTGACCTTTGGGGGTTGTTTCTAATTTCCAATATTATGTTGTGTAATTCCAGGTTGTGTCAGATCTGGAATTACAACAGACTTTGCCAATTTGATGTTTTCCTAAATAAAAGAAATTGTTTGCTCTTTTCTTTTTAAATGGATTTCATCACTTGGGACCTGACACTAGTAGGACTTTAGTTAACAATGGAAAATACTCAAAGGGACTATATTAATACCATTTATTAGGCATATGCTGCCCATCTTGCCTAGAGGCGATTTGAGATAGCTTGCAGTCAATTAGAAAAACCCTAAACTTTAAAACAAATATTAAGAGTACAACTGATTTAAAAATCAGTAAAGATGGGAAGGAAGGGAGCAAGATGAATATTGGAAACGGGTAGAGTTTTTATCTTAGTCCATTAATCAGTTCTAGTGACAGGATCTTATTAGGACCCTAGATCAACCAATAGATCCAGATTTTAAGGCCATTTCAGAATGTCAAAAGACTCCATGTGGATCTCACCTCAGTGGGGCATGATGTTCCAGAGGGTAGGAAACATCAGAAAAGGTTCTTCTGGACTCCACCAGTTGGAATTTTTTGACCATGAGATCTACAGCCTGCCTTTTTCTACTGGCATGGGTGTGATGGGCCAATCTTATTGAGGTGAGGCAATTCCTCAGGTAATCTGGATCATTCTATAAAGGGCTTTAAATATAAAAACTAACACCTTGAATTGGACCCAGAAGCAAACTGGGAACTGGTGCACTCACAGAACAGCAGTTAACATGTGCCTCCTTACAGGTATCAAGAACTGTCTGTGTAGCTGCATTTTGCGCTACCTGCAGTTTCCAACTTTTCTTCAAGGGTAGCCTCACGTAGAGTGCATTGCAATAGTCCAGGCATGAGATGACCATGACTTAAGTGACTGAGATTGGTACTCCTGATCCACGAAAGGGCACCACACAAAGTTGCACAAAAGTTCTCCTAGCCATGATTGCCAATTGCTCCTTGAGCAGAGTTATCAGTCCAGGAGAATCCCCAAGTTGTGCACCAGGTCAGTCAGGCATGCAGCTGCATGCAGAACAATATTGACCACATCCAGATGTTAAAAGTGCTATTTCCTAAAGCTCCATAACCCCAAAGCAACATGATCTTACCAAGATTTAGCCAAAGCCTATTGTTCTCCATCCAGACCCCCACTCCAGGGTTAGGGTTATCCCAAGAGGGCAGCAATAACATCACTTAGGTCACGAGGGAAGGAGATATAAATTTGATTATCATCAATGTACTGATATTCACATTTATATCAAGTGACTGATAGTATCTCATCCCATGGTGGCAGATCTCTCATTGACTCCATGTAGATGTTAAAAAGGAGTGGAGAGGGTGCCAAGCCATCTGGCACACCACAAAGGAGTGGCCATAGACTGTGCTGCTCAGCCGTGACTCTGCAGCTGACCCCAAAGGACACCATAGTTAATGATATTGAAAGCCACTGATAGGTCAAAAAGAGCAAAGATGGATCCCACTCTCACCAGAGATCAATCAACATGTGACCAGTGCTGTTTCTGTTCCATATTGAGGCCTGAAACCTGATTGGAAAGGGTGCAGATAATATATACTTCGATTAGTCATTCATTTTTGCTTCTGCATCATGTGCACAGAAATGTCTATTATCAAGGAAAGAAAATGAAGTTGCCATTCTTCTGACACAATGATATTGTGATGTTACTTCAGAAAGATGCTTTGCTCATATCTCTGACAAAGCAACAAACCTCTTTAAAGATATGCACAATTTTAAAGTTATGCCACAAGATAACAAGCATAAGAACTATAATAACAACCAACCAACAAAAGATGTATGTGAACACTTTTATCATGCAGGGAGAAAAAAATGAATCTTCAGGTGATGATCCTGTCAATAAAAGTAGGGAGAAAATTCTATATAGTAATTGGATTTTTGCATCAAGAACTCTCATATTGATTCATTTCTGTAGTGGTGTTGCAATGACATCTTTATTATATTATAATTTTTCAGAGAAAAATGGTAATCCACCAGATAGCAAAGTACCACTTTACATTACTAATGGGAAAATATGGCAAGGAAGTGATGGGTAGCAGAAAAAAACAGAGCTGCTTAATTCATTCTTTGCATCTGTCATGCAAATGGAAAAAATAGCGGGACCTGCCAAAAACAGAACTGCAGAAGACAGACTAATTAAAGTAGGGAAGAAAATGGAACACCTGTCCACCTTAGACGAGTTCAAATCACCAGGACCAGATGGATTACACTCCAAGGTTCTGAAAGAACTAGAAGATGTGATCTCAGAACCACTGAATCATATCTTTCAAAGATCCTGTAGCACTGGAGAACTACCAAAGGACTGGGAAAAGGTTGATGTAGTTCACATCTTCAAAAAAAAACTCGGAAACTACAGATCTATCAGCCTGACATCAAAACTGGGAAAGATTCTAGAAAAGATAATCAAGCAATGAATCTGCGAACAGCTAAAGACAAACAATGTAATAACCAGAAGCCAACATGGGTTTATCAAAAACAGATCACGCTAGACAAATTTTATTGTACTCTTTGACAAAGTGACAAAATTAGTGGACCAGTGAAATGCTGTGGACATAGCATTCTTAGATTTCAGTAAAGCATTTGACAAAATAGCTCACAACCTAAAAGAAGCAATGAATGGAAACTAATCACAACTTAGAACTAAGGAGAAAATTCCTAATAATGAGAACAATTAACCACTGGAACAGCTTGCCCCCAAAAGCGCTGGGTGCTCAATCATTGGAGATTTTTAAGAAGATAGTATCTTAAAAATAGTTTTAATATATTCATGTATTCACTTTAGAATCAAAAAGTAGAAATGGTAGCTTCTATATCCATTTGAAAACTAGCCCTGCACAAAGGATATTGTAATAATTTCTAGTTTATTAATAGATTATTTTGTCAAGCTATTCCTATCTAGAAATAGCTGGTATTATATATTTCCACTGATAGTGATGGATTTAGGAGCTTGTCTAACTTCACCAGTTCCCGGTGTTCACTGTGTTCCCTTCCTTTCCATCTTAATTTAAATTAATGTACGTTAATTTCAGAGTTAATATTTATTGTTTTAATGTCTTACATGTTTTTTTCATAAATATGAGTAGCCTACAGACCTCTTTAGGCAAGAGGGGTGGCATAAAACTTAATAAAAAATAAATAAATCTGCATACTCAGGCTGTGAAAGTTTCTCATCATTGTCAAATCATAGAAAAGCATGACAATTTTTCTTGAAATATCTCATATTTACATATTGGTCTTAAGGGCTTTCGCATAAATTAAAAAAGGGAGTTGCATGAAAAAAATATCAGAAATGACACATTTGTAAAGGATTACTTTCCATGTGTTGTGTAACATTTGGATTTTATATTTCTAGAAGTGGATACTTACTTCTTCCTTTTCCCCTGTAAGTTTTGCAAGAATAACTAATACAATTTGATAATATTTCAGAATTTATAGATGCCAATGTGCATGTTTGCAGATTAGTCTATTGAAATTGTAACAGGTTGCTGATGTGATTTAAATACCAACTATATTTTCCTCCTTTTTTCTTGGGTTAGCCACCTTGCCCGATGAAAAAATTCCAGAAACTTTTTGTATTCACGATATATGTAATATGCTATATTTGAATTTTTCATTCAGAATTCCAATTATACTGACTAGTATAATTGTTTAATATTTGAATATGAATTGAGAGTAATTTTGATAAAGATATTGCTGAGTCTTTTGTGATTTGCATAAATGCAATATGTAAATAGATAAAATATGAAGTAGCACAAGAATGTAAGTTTACACATAATAAATTATATTCCAGTGTTGGAACAATGGGACATTCCCACTTTCACTTCTTCCGGCAAAATAAAATTTTGCAGAAATAATGTACCAGAGAATACTATATTGTACTTTTTACTAGCTATTAAAATATGTAAAATAGCTATTAACCAAATTATGATCTAGTGCTCATCCAGTCTTGTCAAGATCTGATTAAATGTCAAGGTCATTATTTTTAAAGGTAAGTGTGTTTCTAAGATTCTTCTCCCAGAAGGCAAAAGTTTTCTGGACTGTTTCATTCTAATTTTAGAACAATTTTAGAAATCAGACTGGAAGGCAACATAAATTTTAAAGAAAATTTGCAAAAAAACCACCTCTTTGGAATTCAATATTTTGCGTGCTTTTAATAACTGAGTCCACTTTTTCTGTTATTGTGAGTTTCCAGAACTGAATGAGTATCATACTATTTTGAAAAAAATGCTCACATTGCATTTCACCCTAAAAGGAAAGGGAACTGAAAGTTGGTGTTTTTATAAAGGCTTCGCAATATACAGTAATCATAGTGACTCATTCTGTAGAAGCTTGTTTCCAAATATACATTACCTTGACAAAAGACTTGTAGGGATCCTAATGCAATCTAAGTAGATGATTGACTGGGGGAGAAAGTATATATAGAAATAACATATCACCTTATTACACATGAGTATTTCAGGCCTGATGTTAAATTACTCAAGCATCTTGTCTGATTTCAGAGCATTTATATTGCCTTGAAATTACTGGTAATCATCTGGTGAGCTAATCTAGTCTCCACTCAAATATTGTTGCTGCTGTATTATTTTAAATAAGCTTTTCAAGGAGCTTCCTGGAAAAACTACATTTTTAATCAGAATTTCTTCTACTCAAAAGACCAGAAATTTAATTTCATAGGAGGAGACAATGATATACATTTATTGTTTCAGAGTTTAACATCAGTACTCTACATATTGAAAAAGAGGAATATGTATTGTACTTCGATTTACATCTCCTGATGAGATGCAAAGAACACATTGGTGGAAGCTGTACAAGCTTGTTTGCCAAAATTACTATTCAAACCCCGAGAATGACATATACATGGATTTATCATGTCAAAGACTAAGTGCTATGTTGGTTGTAGCTTTTTATGACTGCTTTGAATACTGGTTCAGTGTGTGCAATTTGTGGTGCTATGTTCATTACATATAGATTTTGAATGATGCTCCAGCTGCCTTCCAAATTTGTGTGTTATCTTTGGACATCATGACTTACAATGATAGAAATAATAATCAACAGAAGAGCACAAATTCCCTCGGCAATGTTTTTCAAAAATTTAATAGTTTTGTATATTTGTCACTGGATATGAGTTTTACATTCTTTCCATTTAATTCTGCTTCATTTTCTCATTCCATGTTCTCACTTGCAAAATATCTACTTTCTTTCTAGGTATGAAAGATTTGAATGTTCTTAAGGTATGCAGTTAAATCTAGGCAAAACCATCCATACTGTCTATTATCTAGCTTCAGGGTATGGCTCATTTTCTATTTTTTTATTGTTTTTGGCTGCCCTTGAGAGTTAAGGATGGGCAGGCCAGATTAATACTGAAATGACATCACCATAAAATCCCACCTGCCTTGTGCAAGGGGTTAGACCTCCAAAGTCCCTTCAAACCCTATGATTCTATGTCTATCTGCAGACTAGACTAGGAGATTAAGAGCAGACCATATTTATATAATTGCCAGAAAACTAAGCTCAGTGCAATAGAAAAAACATACAAGATAAATCAGTGAAGCAAAACAAAACTCAACTATAGTGAATATATGAAACAAGTCTTATGCAATAAACAGAATAAATGTAACTCAGGGTTAAACTGTGGAGTTCTTGCTACTGAGCTTGGTTTGTTTGCAGACATTTCATTACCAAATTAGCTAACATCTTCAGTGTTAGTGAATGTGGAGTTTGCTCCTTGTTTGTATATAGTAGTTTTCCTTGCTAGTTTTGTGGGGTTTCTCCTTGGTTGTTCCTTTATTAGGCTATTGTTGACACCCAGATAAGACCAGAGAAAAAAAAATATCAAACAGAAAACGAAGCAGGGAGTAATATCAGGCAAACAAGCAGAAAACAATACCTTAATCAAGGAACTACCAATATGAAAACCACATGCTCACTAACCTGGCAGGGCAAGCTATTGTATGTAAACAAGGAGCAAATCATACACTACTACTGATATTACCTAGCTGGGTAATGAAATGTCTGCAAGAAAATATCCCAGCTCAGATAACATCGAACATTCCATATGCAGCTATAAAGCATAAGACATACAAATAATCCTTAACATATAAACTGTAATGAAGCCTGCCCATTAAGGACACGTGTCATAATAGCCATTAAATGAGACAGGTTTGCTTAATGACCCGTATCCTCGGCTCTCTCCCTCCCTCCCTGATGAAGCTGTTAAATGAACATGTGGGTCATTGAGTGGAATACAGGTGAGTGAGGCCCCCTAAGGCCTAGTGCAGACCACTTCCCTGGGCCCTCTAAGGCCGCCCCCACCGCCAAGACACCCTGTGCTGCTTCACAACCCTTGGGACACAGCAGGCCTTCCCCTGACCCNNNCCCCCCCCCCCGCCACCAGTGAACTGTCCTAGAGCTCTTCCAAAGATGAGTGTATGGGGCTTGGTGAGGTGGGAGAGATCTGGGGGGGGGGAAGGCCTGAGGGGACCCGTGGGTAGAAAGGCCTGCAGGGATCTGGTGGAGAAGGAAAATTTTGCTAGGACCTAATGGGGGGAACGAAAGGCAAACTGGGACCCAGTGTTAGGAAAAAGCTCTGCGAGTACTGTGGGGAGGCAACTAAGCAAGGAGGGAGGCACTTGGCCATAAGGGCAAATGGGAAGGCTGCAGCAGCCTTAACGTTAGGACTGAGTTATAAGTAGCTCTGGAGAGTCCATTGTAACTTTGAATAGCTGTTAAGCACCCAGTCATAAATTGAGGACTATTTGTAATCAATTTCATGGACATTGTGAAATATAATCATTTGAATGCTCATTGAACAGATTTTTAGTTTTCCTTGGCAAAGATGTAACTACTGAAATGATTCTCTCTTATCTCAAGAAACAATTTTGCATGCCGTTTTAAATATACATAATCAGTCAAGGTTTCATCAGGCCTCAAACATATATTGAAATACCACAAGAATCAAAGAACTGCTTTAGCTACTCTTCTTCTGAGTAGAAAAATATGTCATTTATCAGCCAATGAAAACTCAAAAGAACTTCAAGGCCCAAATGATCAAGGTCAAATTATCATCTTTTCAACACATTATGAGAAGATCTAGCCCTCTTGATAATTTTACAATGTTGGCAAAGACATGATGATGATCAATTCAAGATGGATGGATTCAATTACAGCAGCAAATGTACCTTTAGAAGACCTAAAGAACCAGACTGGAAATAGATTAGCTTGGGAAAAATCCATGTATGTGATCACTAAGTATTGACACAAACTAGATGGCACATTATCAAAAGAACATACAAACTAATCATATGAAGTAACCATAGCAATACAGAAATGAGCACAAGTTATATACACTGTAGAATCATTAAGTGACCACTTTGTATCTGCTTTGTGTTTTAAATCAAGGTTCGGCTGTTGTATCAGTGCAAAGGATCTAATAAATTTTAAATGATGCCTGATTTTATTGAAGAAAATAAAAATATTAAATTGTAAGCAGCAATGAGTTATTAAAATAAAATAGAAATATTTTAGCATTTCCATTGAATAGACATTTCTACAATCAACAGGAATTTAGAGATTGTCCATGTTGACAACCAGCTGAATGAGATGTCCATGTGAAGGGGTCTCATGGTTATTGTCTCAGTGTCCTTGTGATTACAAGATCACAATCTGAGCATTTGACAACTGGCTTGGATTTATGATGGTTGCAGATCCCACATTCATGCAATCACCATTTATGGTCTTCACTGCCAGTTTCTGACACAATTAATGGAAAAGTCAGAGGAGATTGCACACAGAGATTTTGGGATGCTGCAACCGCTGCAGCCATTAGAATTTATCTAACAACCATAGCTCACACTGCTGCAACTGCCACTATAAGTAAGGTACAGTCATATGATGTCATATTTTAAGACTGTTGCTTAGCAACAGAGTGTCCAGTCCCAATTACCATTGTTAAGCTAGGACTACCTGTATCACAGTTCAGTATGAAATGATGAGGATGAGGCAGTTTTGTACATCACCAAAGCAGGATTACCGGTCAGAAAGTTGCCAAACTAAAATACTAAATCACATTGAGAGAGAATTCTGGACCATTTGTAAATGCTGCAGACATCAGTAGTTTATTAGTATGTTTAGTCAAAACACATTCAAAAATGGAAACTTAAAAGTAAATATTTTCCACCTGCAACAATTAAACTAGGTTCTACTAGCATATAATGCTCAACACATTACAGCAATAAAGATGGTAGTCCATTGTTTGCATACCTATTAAAGCCAAAAGATGATTAAAGCACATTTGTTGACATAGGACTGTAACAATAGCAATATTACCTATATCAACAAATCAGCAATAAAATAGGTCAGAGAGATCTGTTCTTTTCTTCTAGAGGTACATTTATTGAAAAGAGGAACAAGAACACTATGTTTCCATTATAAAGTAGGTGAACAATCACCATGTAAACGTCTGTGTATGCTTCCAATATTGTTAGTTCATGGCATTTAAAGAAGCAAACTTGAAAGCTCAATGGCTCGGTAGTTCCTCTAATTGTAATTACATTTTTTTTTATTATTCCATTAGTGCTGTTTTATAGCTTTATAGAAGATGGTAGGGCAATATTATAGCACTAAAAAGCCAAATATAAATACTAAAACACTGGTACGCAACTGCTTGTTGAGAAAAGTAGTTTAAAAAATGGTATCCAATTCAATATGGTTCATGGAGAAGCATTCAAGTACTACATATCCAGGTATCATCTGAAAATGAAACAATTCAACACAACCCCCTCCCCCCACATAAACATGGAATTAGAGAAATGTACCCCAGAAAGTATATGAAAATAGTGCAAGACTTACCATCAAACATGGAAAATCTCAATTTGGGGAATAAAAAACAAACTTACTCCACACCTCAACGTACAGGCAAAATTTTCCACATTTTTGGGAAACAACAAATGGTTAGTTTCACCAAATACTTCTTGCATTACATGCTTTTGTTACATCATAGCATGAGGTCTTCCATGTTTAGAGGAGTTCTGAACGGTCACAAGCTTTTGTCTCCCCTCTTCAAGAGTAAGCCTGAGTGAGGGTTTGTGGAAACGGTCTAGCTTGAAGCTGGGGAGTACTGTTCGCTACATCTGCAGTTTTATGGAATGTACTATCTATGCAAACAGGAACTGGAAACAGCAAACTTCTCACCCAAACACAAGATGCTCCACCAAGTCCAAATACATAAGAAGAGATCTTCCCTCTATGTACAAATCTGAGCCTTGTAGGCAAAGTCACTTCAAAGTTTGTGCAAAATGGGTGACAGTTCCCTGTTCTATGAAAATTGCAGTATCCTTGAGTGTAACAAGTTGTATGTTAAATATCTTATCTGGAGTACACTTAAAACAAAAAAAAACCCCCCACTTGATTAACTTTGGACTTATCTATGCAAAAGGAATACTCAATTCCATAACCAAACTTCCATTTTTAAAAAGCATCTACCACTTAATACCTCCTTTGTTCAAAGGCTTCAAAAACTTAACTATAGAGCTAGGCAAGTAATATTCCAGTAGCCTTTACTGATTTAAAGATACTGCAATTTTATACAATGATTTTATAAACATTTTTACAGCTGTTAAAGTTTTGCAGCACAGCCATTCATACACTATACTGTACAAAATCACCAGCAAGACTGGAATGATGTATTTAATAGAAGGCACCATCATGCTTATTACATTACCAGAGACCTCAATACAGTAAAGACAATTTTTCATTGTACACTGCTTACAGAAAGGGAAAAGGTAAGAGGAGTGTGTTGAGCAATCAACCATCCCCATCTATAGAGAGGCAGAAAGCTCATAAGACTTTTTAAACAGAAAAAACTTTTTTTTCTATTCAGGACTATGATTTTTGAAGTTTTACATTTGTGTTTACAGCTAAATGGTTTCCTTCTGGAACATATTTTTAGTCTTGTTAAGGTTTATGTGTACATATATTGGTCACAGCAAGCAGAGCAGATGCCCGCATCGTTTCACAAGCTATTATTTTTTCTTGCTGTTTTCAGCAGATGTTAATGTAAAATGAAGCAGGTACCCATTAGTGCGTTTAAAGTTCACAAAACATGAGTTGTTTGGAATCAAGAGTTCTAAAAGAAAAAAAAAGGGAGGGGGCAAGCTTTTCCAATTCCAAGATTGCACTATTTGCATTTCCAACAGTAACACTTAAAATGTGCAGCGCAAGGATTTTAACACACTGGAGAGACCTAAACTCAATTAGGCATACCCTTTTTGTCCTTTGTTGTTGCTGCAGAAGTTTAAATGATCATTTCTCAGTTCCTAATCCCCAAATCTAATGTATAAATTAATATGACTTCGTCATGAAATTAGGACAAGAATGTCCACCACAATTTACCTGGTGATCAAAAGATGTTTTACACATCAAAGAAATGATTAAAAAAGCTGTTACATTCCAAAGCCAGAAAATTAACAAAAATGCAAACATGACGAATAACGTATCACTGTCAAGACTGCCTGCCAACAATGAATCTTCAGCGACGTTGACCTGTGAACCGGCCTTCCATCTGCCCTGTTCCTCCTCTTCCAGACCCAAGCTTCTGGGCCATGGCCCCTCTCAGAGGTGGCCCTCTGCCTTCACGGTCTCGCATCATTCCACCACCCACCATGCCACGTGAACCCCCAGGGCCTCTGTCACTGCGTCGAATATCCTTGCGATCATCACCACCACCTCGAGTTTCTCTTTCACGAGCAGCTCTGGTCTTTTTTTCTTCTACGTTCAAACGCACCTCACCACGGAACATTATAGGCTTTTAAATGAAGAGGAAGGGAAGAATGGTAATACCAAAAGCTTAGTTAGTTGAATATCCAAAAGACACAGGCCAAAAATAGTTTACATGAAAAACATATTCTAGCTCAAAATTTATCAATGCCATATTCAGCTAAACTTCAAATAATGGGTCTGCAACCTTAAATACTCAAAGAGCCACTTGGGCCCATTTCCCACAGAAAACAAAACACTGGAAGCCATAAAACCTGAATGGGCCAACCTGATGTTACTTACTCCCACCCAGTCGCATGACACCCCCCCCCCGCTACGTCTACCCAGGTTTTGTGGCTCCCCATATTTTCTTTTCTATGGGAAATAGGTATCTCCCTCTCTCTCTCCCTCCCATCTCTCTTTCTCCCTCTGTTAATTCCCCCCCATCTCCCATTTTCTCTATCTCCCTCACCCTCCTTCCCTCTCATCTTTCTCTTTCTCTCATCTGTCTTTCTCTTTTTCTCTCTATCTCTTACTCTCTCTCATCTCTTCTTCATTTTCTTTCTCTATCTCCCTCTCTCTCCCTCTCATCCCCCTTTCTCCCTCATCTCTCTCTCTCTCTCTCTTTCTTTTCTTTTCTTTCTCCCTCCCTTCCTCCTTCCCACTCCCCACCTCTACTTCCCAACCTACACACCCAAGGAATAACTGTAATGAAATTCTCTCTGTCTCTGGAAAGATACAAAAATAAACCTTGCATTGCAAAAGGAGTGACTGTCAGGCTGTTACATCACAGCACCATGAGATTGCCGCCTTAGATCACTGCACACACTTCAGATAAGTATCATCCCAAGCAGCAGCACAATCACACAGGCACACATACACAGCCTGCAATTTGATCCAAAGTGGCTGGGCACCCCCGGAGACGCTTGACAGGCAAAGTATGGGACGAAACTCCCCCCCTCCATCACCAAGGCAGTCTCTACTGAATCCTTGCAAAACTAGGCAAGGCGGAGAGAGGAGAGCAGACAGAGCCAAATCAAGCTGTATGTCTCTTGCTGTTTGACTGGCAGGAAACGGCGGGTGGCTACTTTCGGCTTTGTTGGTGCTGGACACACGACTTGCTCTCAGCCCTGAGAGAGAGTTGCCAGGGGCGAGTGGGGCAGGGTTGCATTGTGTTGTAATGGGCTCATGGAGGAGGGGATCCAATCTCCCCCATTGTGAAGCATGCTTTCGCTATGCTGCACAAGGCACTGTGAGAGCAGCGGGCAGGCCATGCAGGGTTTATTTGGTCTTCCCCCTCCCCACACCAAAGGAAAGCCATCTGGGCTTCTCCTTACCTCCTACCCTTCCCCCTGCTCTCTTCCCCCCACTCAATCCTACTTTGGGACAGAGGAGCGCACCCTGGAAACGCGTGTTAGGCTGATGTCAGAGCATGTCTTCTGATCCTCCACGCTCCTCCAGGCCCTGGCGCCTCTGCTGCCCCCCCCCCCACCGNNNGCGCTCTGCTCTGCTGCTCCCCCCCCCCCCCCACAGCCCCAGCCATCGCTGCCCGGGGAAGGCACAGGAAAAGAAAAGGAGCAGAAACATAGCTCTTGCTGGGGCAAAAGAGCCAATAAACTGCCGCGACAGGGCAACAGCTCTTTCATCCCTCTGCTGTGACAAGGTGACAGGGAGCCGCAGCAGAGGGTCCAAGGAGCTGCATGCGGCTCCACAGCCGCAGGTTGCCGACCCCTGGTCTAGGAAAACATTCTCTCCATCCTGCAATTAATTATTTCCCGAGAATAGATATTTCACTACTTTTTCTTCATCTAGAGAAATCTACTAATTAGAAGACCAATATAGGATTTGTAAACAAATTTTAGAACTGATTCAAACTAAATTCACCCTGATAATCACCATCCAGTGACTATAATCAAATTACTTACTTTGGCCAATAAAATTTTCTGAACTGGTTCAGCGTCATCAAACACCACAAAGCCAAAATTTGGAAGTTTTCCTCCAACACCTTTTGTATTGATACGAAGTTCCACAACATTCCCAAAACCTGTAAAAGTATAATGCAGGTGTTTAGGAAAAATGCATTGCATGAATTAAAACAGAAATGACATGTTGTTTATAGAAGCAGTTTAATATTTGAATTATAACAGGGCTTAAAAATCTAAAAATATGGAGTTTTCTCTCTACTGGGCTTCATAGCAAAGTAAAAGAGAAATTACTTACTCATAAAGAACTCTTTCAGTTCATTTTCATCAATGTCATGTGGCAGATTGCCGACAAAGAGCTGGTGACTATCTGGATATCGAATTATTCGACGACTATCTGATTCATTTTGATCCATATCCCCCCGGCCTATAGTAAGTAATTAAAACATAAAAAATTAATGTGAAAATCATATCTTTTAACAAGCATACAAAATGGTAATTTTATATTGATATTTCAATCACACATTGGAAGAGGACTGCTCTTATTTTCTTTTTGGTAGCAGAACACTACACATGCCCATTCAAAGTAAGAGTTTATTACCAGACACAACATATGTGTCTAAATATTTTTGGTTGCAAAGAAACTTATGGGTGGATATGGAAATAGCTGGCTTTGTAGCTCCCAAGAACAATTACTAGTAGAATAGAAAAAAATATTTTTAGTTCTGGAGAGCTACTGCCTGTAAGTGTGATGAGATGGACCAATAGCCAAATCAGGAGACAAGATTTTGTGTGTATCTGCTTCAAACCCTATTGGCCATGATTCAAATAGCTATTCTAGCAGCACCCAAAACTACAGCCTGTAAAAAGTTTAGTATCATTTATTCAAAATTGATTTATTTGTTTAAATACATTGTTAGTCTACTAAAGTTAAATATGAAGTATAATTTAATACAAGGATATGGATAATACAAATGAAAATATGTTTGCCCAATTTCTATTTTTACAGGAACTTATAGTTCTTATAACTGCAAACTTAAAATTAAACATCTGTGCAATGATTTCTAATTTTTGGAGGGCAGAATGGTTTTCATTGGAAATAGGTTAGGGAGGGTAGACCTTCATAATTATTGTCCCTTTTATAACTGTCACTGCCAGAATTATGTAAAATCCAAAACAAAAATATTATATTTTTAACTGTAAAAGTTGTTGAATTCAGCTTTTTCTAAGCCTATGGTGCATATAATCATTGTAAGCCTCCCCTGGAATTTATTTTATAAAAATGTTTTATACATATTCTGTAAAAACTATGTTTAGGGTAAAAAATTTAATAGACTTTTCCTCATTTCTTTATCAAATTTTTTTTAAAACGGCTGAGCACCTTCCCTGCCTTCTCCGTAGTCCTATTGATTCACGCAGCAGCCTAATCCCTAAAATCGCTGACCAAACACAAGAAGATCTGTGAGAAGACAGACCTGGATCCCTAAGATTGCTAACTGAAGATCTGAAGTAATGAGAGAAGAGTAACCTTCTGCCAAAAGACCTTCACCTACACTTTTAGCCTAATATATGCCTTCTTTATATACCCCCCAGGAGCCATCCAAACCAAATCTTCTCCTCTTTCTGCCCTACACCCCCATTCTTCTCTTCCTGCCCTATTTTTTTCCTCAACATAACTGTTTAATTAACTGATCTTAACTAATTGATTAATTAATTTTACAATTTATCATTAGTGATTAATAGATTATATATTATTAGTGACTAATGGTTATTGTTTAGCTTGTTTTGAATATTAGTATGATTAAAATCTTTAGTGTAAATTAGTGATTAGTGCAATTAATTGACTAGTGTGTTTAGTGATTAGTGTAATTAATTATTAGGGTGATTATTGATTAGTTAAATTAATTGACTAGTGTGATTAGTAAAATTAAATTAATTGACTGTTTGGTGTGATATTGCTTTATTGATTACCATAATATCTTGTTTGATTGAACAACCCAATCAACAAACCATCTCAACAAACCCACCATGCCAGGAAAACAATCCAATGTCAAACCACAATCTAAAAAGACAGAAAACCCTACTGAAAAACCACAAGACTCCTGCTTTTACCTTATATGTAAAGAAACTTTAAAGGAGAATGAAGATTACATCAAATGTTCTCTTTGTGACAACTACGCTCATCATAATTGCTTAGAATTACCCAAGCAAATGGCTCTATTCCTAAAATCATCTGCCAATGCTTTTCCATATTTCTGCCCACTGTGTAGACCCAATCTAGACAATACATTGCTCTGTTCGAAAGAGTTGATACCAGAGAAACACATATAACATCCCTTGACACCATTGTAGCATCCCTGGACACTGTACAAGCAAAATTAACAAACCTTGGGGAAAAAAGACACAACACAAAAAAATGAACATCAAACAACTACAAACCATATCTCCAGGGGTGGGATTCAAATTTCTTA
>AZIM01008610.1:3352-13583 GCA_000516915.1 Ophiophagus hannah | reverse complement strand
AAAAAATTTGAATCCCACCACTGATACCACACATAGAGAAACTGTGTTGCACTATTAGGCTCATTTTATGAAGAAATAATTCACTTGAAGAAGATTGTAAGTGTTACATATTTTAAGAAAAATATTGCAAGCCACTTCAAGAACTGTAAGTCAATGTGAGATAAGTCAGTTTTTCATATTTATATATTACTGTATGCAGGCACATAAGGGGGAAGTAAAGCAACTGTCTCTGTATAATCCACCAAGCCATAAAGTGATTTCCTTGAATCTGACTAACTTGCTATATAGCCATTATGGTTGAAAATTATTTTGGGGCCTTAGAGTAATATGTATAAAGCTGTTGAATAACTAATGTGTTCAACAAACTATAAACAAAACTAGGCCTACTTTAGTATAATGTATAAATCAGAATAACCAGTCTTTGGAAGGGTGATGATAATGCTTTTCATCCTATTGCAAATCAACATAACCACCTTGTATAAATTGTGTAAATTCTCTCTGCTGCTTTCAGTTGCAAAGTATAAAACCGATGATGTGTTTATGTAATAGTTTTCTAGCAGTTGTGGGATTAGATGTTTTGTGCTAGTACAGTGATCCACAGAAAGGAACGGCTAACTTACTTTTTAAAAATTAAATGTATTCTTTTAAAATGCCTGTCAAAAAAAATAGTGTGGCATGCTACAACTCAAAACACCATCCTTTATATTTTTTGCAAAAATATACTGGGATACAAAAAGGCCTCTATTGGATGATAAAAGACATACTGGGACTGATTTTCATTATGATAAATGGATGGTTTATATTTTATGGCTGTTTTATGATAGCCTGGCAAGGGCAACCATTTTGCTAATTGGTACTGCCTATTCAGCAATTTTATGCATTCACTACATTTCATCTGTACCCTCCATCCAGTTAGATTGATTATTCCTTGGTTAGACCTTATCTTCTGTTGCTGTATCTCTGATCCAAAACATCTCCCCAGCCCCCTACCATGCCCAATATTTGTTTTCATAAGAAAAAGAGATTGAATGACAGATATTCTAACTTGTGAAAGTGTTAGTAAAATGATAGGACAAAATTCTCTTTTTGTTTGGCCAAGTGGAACTGATCTCTCTGTGCTGTATTGCTGAAGCTTTATTGAAACTGAATCAAATTCTTGAACTCAAAGCATAATATGGAAAAATAACTGTGATTGTAACTTCAGCATATTCTGAAGCTGAGTTGGGCACCCAATGGGCAATGAGAAAAGGAGAACTGTGAACTTAAGTGAGGAAAAGCATTCAAAGGAAAGATTACCATAACATTTATATGCTGTGCTCAGTTTAGAGAGGGAAAAGGAGGAGGAATCTCTTTTTCATATTGGCCATGGGGTGAAAACTCAGTATGAGAATGAAAAGAGGATTGTCCAGTTTGAAAAGGTCAGGATGATCTTGGTAAGGATTTTTCTCTGTAAAAGTTAACAAGCTCTTTGCAAAGAACAAAATGGTAGAAGTGGGAGGCACGTGTGACCTGCCTGGAATATGTACCTCTGATACCTTTCACAAGCCTAGCCAGTAAATGTAATGTTTTTTTGAACTTTCTGAGTTGTAATTAAAGCAGGGCTTATTTAGGTACTATAATAAATGTCAGAAACAATGAATTTTATTTAAACCAGAGAAAGAGATATTAAAAACATTTCCTCATCTCTTGAAAATTTTAAAGGCAAATGAATCCTTTTGGCATAACTAATGTCCACACCAATTCCATGTTGTTTTTCCTTTACAAGCAGATAGGTGGTCCTTCCTAGGACACTAAGCCACCACTGGGTTGTCTTCTTTTGTTTTTGCATGATATGAGCCCATGCTTGTACTTTGCAGATGTTCTAGGCAAGATGGGAAGCAAACAAATATAATAAATGTTTTTAACCTTAATGAGAATGTGAACCCTGTCAATTGCAGATTAACAAACTAGGATAAGAAAAAACATAATTAAACCTAAAATATCAATACACCCCAAAATGGAATTGAACAGGGTTCAAGTCATCAATTATCTGAAGGTATTTTGCTGCCCAAGATGGAGCAACAAATGATACTACTCTTCCTCATTTACTCAAAATGCATAATGCTTCAAACTAGCCAAATTATTTTGGCACATGAGACAGAAAATATGACAAGTACAGTTCTCTTACTCCAACAATATAATACAATGCCAAGAAAAAAACTTAAACAAACCAACCTTCTGAAAAAAATTGCTGCTTTTTCCAGCTACTTCAGAACTGATGTTTGAGATCACATTCTACTTAATGGTAGAACTGGCTCTATTTGTAAGGCCAGTCAAATTAGCTGTTGGCAGTGCTACTTCAATCCAGGGTCAGATAAGAGCAGAACAAGAGAAATAATTTGCTTGAAATGAATGTAATAAAAAAGATATATGATAAAAATTAAGCATGTTAAAGAAATGTCTAATACTGAACATAGAATAAGAATATTGGCCTTGGTTGTTTAATCTCTGTATGGAAAAATGTACAAGGAATGTTTGTGCTGGCATTTGAACAGTGCTATGCACATATGTGTGGATGCAAATGCTATGCAGATATATGATGCAGTGGGGAATATGGATATATCAAAGACTATAAAAGCTCCTCATCATTTGAAATGCTTATCCTATTGCTAGGATAATTACCAAGGAAATAATATTTCTCATATTCATGTTGGAGAGGAAGGGATTACAAGAGAATAAGCAGATATATAATGGGTATATAGAAAGGAAGAAGCTAATACCATCTGTTTGCCTAGCCAGCCACTTGGGAAGCAAACTAAAGTCTTAGTGTGAAACTAATTACTGTCTTGTCAATTTCAGGCAGCAGCTGTGAGAAGGATGTAATAAACTAATGAAGGTTACAGAGCTGAGCTTGTTAACTTGCATTTACCACTTTTCAGGAACACCTGCACTGTAGAGAAAAGAAGTTCAGGAAGAGATTAGGCATTCTACCTAATCTGCAAAGTGGGATGAGATGGGAGAAGAAAAAATGCACTGGATGTGTAGTAACTAGTAATGGGCATCAGGCACTGGATGTGTAGTAATTGTAGTAATTGTAAACATGTGACACAGATACTGGGAGATACTACAAATGTCATAAATATGGGCATTGGTCTCAAAATTACTTTTTCATCACAATCACAGGTCCTAGTGACACATATATTTGCCTTCATTTGTTAATGGTTGCTATCCAAGGCAGTTGCTAACTGAGGGCTACTGTAACTGAAAGGGAAAAGAGTTGCTATTTATATATGACTTGAAATCTGAAAGTAGATAAATGTATATATATTAATAGTAAATTTACTAAAGGGAACATAAAATTTTTTAAGATGTGTAAATGCTAAAAACATAGGTTATATGTGATTGAATGAACCCTGAAAACTACAGTACAGATCTAGACATTTTTGTTTAATATATGGAAGCTCTATGGCAAATTTTTAAATAATAAGTTGATGCAATTTCTGGAAAAATGATAATCATGTTAAGCAGCCTTCAGGAAAATCCACTCCACTCTGAACCATTATTTGGTCCTATTGCATATTGCAGAAAAATATTCCCGTCCCCTAAGGAAAGAAACCATTCGCTGTGTTTATGGTGCTGAGAACTATACTGACTCTGTTTCAGATACAAACTCTGGCAAAAACCCAACAAAATGGTACCTGACCAATGATTAATCTTTCATATAAGAGTTCATATAAGATATGGCAATGGTCATTTTTAAAAACAAACTATTAAAACAAACAAATTCTCTATGAATAATGATGTACTCCAGAGCTGTATTTTTTACCCCAGTACTTTATTAATTAGGCAAAGACTCTGGTACATAAGCTCACATTGCTACGCTGTTCTCCAGTTCATTTAAGCATCTCTTATCAAACACCTGGCATATGGCCTCACATTTAACCAATCTAAGTCACAGTACTTACAAGATGACTTTTGTAATGGCATTATGAAACACTTTCCCATCACTGGTCCGCCTATGAAGATTTCAGGAAACCCTCTTCTAGGTCATGGTTTCTATAAAACTATAGTTCTCTCTCAGTAAAGTGATGCATTTGGGAATTGTTCTAGGTTCCAGAGTTTCCAAATGCTCCTCCCTTCCTCTTAGTAATCCTCAAATAATTCTTGTTTTCCTCAGTCCTGCAACTTTCTACATTCTACAGCTTTCTACGTTCTTGACTTCAGTTTTGGCCTCCAGGAGTTGTACTTCACCACGTAAAGTAGTAAAATGCCTATTCACTCATCACTTTCCTACCTTCACTGATTGGAAAAAACAAAGTGAAACACAATCAAGTGTATTTTTGTTCCTTTGGAGAGATTATCCTCAAACCATTGCTCTTTATGCTGTTAGTGTGAAAGATGCTAGTGGACTCCTTTAGGGGGAGTCTATTTAACACAGCTGTGAGGAAGATAACTAGACAAATAAGTTGTCTTAGATAGGAGAAATGGAATGTTTAGTGCTACCATATCTAGGTTGCAAAACCAAACAAACAACCAGATGACAGTAAACACTTAGGGTTTTCTATAGCTGTTTCCTGCTATCTAACAATGGCCTTTTTTGGTTTTGGGTTTGGGATTTTTTTCCCCAGCCAAATATGATAGCTTTGGTGCAGCTGAAAGTGAAAACTGAGCTGATCACAGCACCAGGTTAAATGAATTAAGTGAGAGTGTCCACATTTCACAAAGGCTGTGGAGGCATGACTTTTAGATTGAAGTTCTCTTGGTAATGACAAGAAAGCCTGCATTCATACATGACACTAGATAATAACATACTTTACCATGGCTAGCCCGCATAAGAAAAGAAATTATATTTTAATATGATTTGTGGACCTAAACCTTGTATTTTCTAAACTGTGGTTTGCAGCTTAACACATTGTATGAATTAACCCAAAGTTATTTTGACATTCAGAGTGATAAGTAAACTACATAGCAAGTTTCCAGGACATCAAGTTAATTCAGAGTCCTGTGGTCCAAGAGTCCAAGAACCCAATTTATATAACTGAATAGCAATCTGTATCACACCTCATGAACATACCTGAGTTATGGATAAACAATATTCAAGCAAAATTGGCCAATATTCTTACATGCAAAACTCTTCATCTCTTGTCATGTACAAATGAGGTAAAATCTTGTTTACAGTTAATTGATGGAAGATGACCCAGGGCATATTACATTGTGCTCTGTCAGGTAACTGCAAATGAGGTGTGTTGCAATTACTTACCAATAGGTGACAGCACAAAGGTTCCTACACAGTAGAACTCCTTATGCTTCGGGCCACCTTCAGCCAATGGAAATGGTAAATACATAAATACTCCATTTCATGCATTTAGTAAAGAATAGCAGTAACGTATTGTTCAGGAGGGAAAAGAATAGTTTTTTCACAATAACAGTAGTAGCTTCCAGTACACAGTATGTTATTTTCTTCTCTTTACTGTTTCAGGTTCAGAAATATTATTTTTCTGAAATGTGAGTGGTGCTTCTGAAAGGTCAGTGGGCTTCCAAGATGCCAGTCTCATCTTGGGTAGATCATAGTTTGGAATTGCACATCATAAAATCATGACTTGTATAGGACTTTAGTTTTTAGTCTATATTTTACAAAGTAGATAAATAAAACTGCTCTTATAATAGACTTGTGCAAGTTAACTCTGATAACTTGAGATTTGAGATATGAAAACAGTATGATTTCATTCAGATTTCTGATTTCCTGTGTGATATCACTGATATTACCTAGTTGGGTAATGAAATGTCTGCAAGAAAATAACCAAACTCAGAAAGAACCAAGGACACCATAGGTTTGTGATTTTAGATTCAAAAACATATGGATTTAATGTGAACTGCATTGATGAAGTTACACAAAAATCCATAGGTTGTACAGTAATATGGAAACATTCAAAACCTTGCAATAGCTTAATTTTGAGGCAGACCTGGACAAAAATAACATGTACATTACCAGACATTAATCCTGACAATTTTTATGTTTATGGTGCCACTCTAAGGAATAAGCAGCAGGGATAAAAAAAAGAGTACATACTCTTCCAATTAGTTCACCAAAATGTCTTTTCTGAATAAATACAGAAACCATCCCTATCATCTTAAATGATTTGGTTTTTTTTAAAAACCCTATTTTTGAAAATTAGTTCTTCTGTCTCATCTTGTTTTTCTGGGTTGCATGAAATTGAAAAGGGATCATTGATTTGTTCTTGTAGAGAAAATATTTTGAGGGTGAGGACAGCTGAAAGGAAAGCTTGATCTTTCCTGCCCCCATCATTAGCTTCAGTGAGATGCCAGGATGGACAGAGCAAATTGATAAAGCTTGCCCTGGACGGGGCTCAGTTTTATCCAGGTTGTCTCTGGCTGGCAATGTTCTATGTGTTTTACTTAGCATCAGCAATGTGGTATAGTGAGATAAGTAGGCAACAGAGAAAGTCTGGCACAAACAAGAGGACATTTATAGCCACATCAGCCCCTGAACGCAATTGATGTTTGGTCCAGCAGCTGTTGTGTTAGCCTAATGTCTATTTATTAATGAGAGACTATAATGCCTTAGCTATGCAGAATATAAAAGTAAGGTTGGATTTGTCAATCCTTAGTCCACACTCATATCACTGACAGTTGAGTTGAACAGAAATATAAAATTTTATTAGCATAATAGAGGGTAAAGTTTAATGGTGGCTACACCCAATGAGCTAAGAAAGTGAAGGAAGCTTAAAGTAGAACACTGATAGGTAGTAACTTTAGTCTTTAAGTGAAAAATCCATTGCTCAATAATTCATTGTGTCAGAGTCCATTTGATATTCAACACCCCCCCAAATTCTCCATATATGGGGAAATGAAATTACAACATTATAGAGTGTCTATATCTATGAAATCTGTAATAAAGCCAGTAGCAGCTGGAATAAACAAACAAAAAATCAATTATGTGGCATGTGTGCATGGCCTGGAGCACTTTGTTGCCGTTTAATTTGATTTGTTGCACTGAAGTGGGTCTCCGATTCGTCATTCTGCATTGATAGATAACTTTGCTGAATTGATGTGCCCCTTCAAAGTTTTGCATAGCACATATAATATGAATACAGAATACTTTTTTTTCTTCTCACAATGACAAAACTCTGAAAATAACTGCAAGATGATTCTGGAATAATAAGAACATTTTGTTTTGTAATTTGATTTTTCCTAATGCTTAATTAGATTATAAAATTCACTGGCAACAGTTATAGAGGTAACCTTTGATTCAGAAACAATTTAGATGGTTCAGAAAGAGGACTGGACGTGAAGATTTCAGACTATCAATGGCTGCTAATCTTGGTGACAGTTTACTACCTCCAAAATCTTAGGCCACAGATTCAATGCTTAAATACATTTAATTGCCAGTTGCTTGGAAGCATCAGAATGTTATTATCCATGATTGTGCATTTTCCTAAATCCATCTGGTTGCTCACTGGATATACAGTAAAATTTTGGATTTAGTGGGCCATTAGGACTCAGCACTATGGACTCCAGCTCCCATGACAGAACCACACCATCCCTTCTGATCTCCATCTGTAGAATGACTGAGCTTGGAAAGTTTGCTGCTATTTTAAATTTCCCCAAAAGCTTAGAGAATACTTAATTATTACACTAAAGTGGCAGCTCTAGGGCAGCAATTAGTGATTCAGAAAGAAGCTATTGCTGGTAAACCCACAATAGCAGGAAAGAGTGTTCACAATCACAGGAACTTGTGATCAGTATTTGTTGTAGTGATTTCTTGTTGCCGAACTGATTTCCTTCATAATACTTTGTCTTTAAAATATGTTTCTTTCTTGCACTCTGAGATGGTTGATTTTTGAGAAGGAGAGGTTAAGAAATAGGCATATTCTGCACTAGTAAGCAATTTTTTTCTTCCCTTGATCAGCATTTTGATTTGGTTTGGATTTCTTTTGAAAGCTTTGAAAATGAATATACAAGAGAATGTACTCTTTTAGAAATAGTGTCACTATGAAAGATTTGTTATAGTGGTACAAGTTTTCCATTAATGCTTCAACTTTCTACACTTACCACAATAGTTTAGTTAAATGGAAAACACACATTTTTTTCCAGCTGACTCAGATTTATTTTTATTTGTTGTAGCTTGTACCTAATCAACAGTTTTATTTGGCAAAAAGGGGCTTGTCATAAATATGGAGACTATACAATCTAAACAATCAGAAACTGACTAAACAAAGTATGTGAAGAGAGAATGTCACTGAACACAAGTTTATTTTCAGTGGCAATTATTTCTCCCATTACTTGAATATTTTGTGCATGCTTCTTTCTTTGGATACACAGACTCTTGCTATGAATTGTTTATTGCTTTTTGTGTTGGGCATGCAATCTTTGGGCACATGTTTTGATGCTTAATTTGTTTGCATGTGGAAAAGACTCTAGTTTAGCACTGAATTAGACTAGAATAATTTTGCTAAGCCATGCCTGATGGGTGGTCAGTTCAATCATTTATGAAATAGGATACCCTATATGCAAAGTCAGGCTTTGTTTACTGCTACATGATTTGTTGAGACACAGAGATGTACAATCCTACATCCAACTGTTATTTCCGTCATGCACATACATGCAGATTGTGTATTTGTAGATGTCTTTTGTAAATTTTAATAAGTTGTTTTGAGTGCTTAATTAAGCAGAAAGATAGGGGATACATTTAAAAAAATAAACACATCAAGTGCTTTCTATTTTTTTCCAGTAACATAGTTCTCCATGCAATAAAGCAGGAGGATCCAGCCAGTGCTTAGATTTTTTCTTATATGAAACTTGTATCTGAGAAGCAATGTTACTGTAGTCCAGTAGTGTCAAACTCGCGTTGTCATGGCGGCATTGCATGATGTATCATGACTTCCCTCCCCTTTGCTAAATCGGACATGGGTGTGGCCAGCGCATGACGCATCCAGCCCATGAGCTGCACGTTTGACAGCCCTGCTGTAGTCTGTCATGAAGACAAAATGCCACAGGATCATAATTGGCTGGCTCAGATGCTCATTTAAGCAGAATGTTCCAATCTGTTTAGATCAAGAACTGAATGTAATATTCCATAGACCACACAGTTGCATAACATAATGAAGGTCAGGACCAGTGGTGGGATTCAAATTTTTGTACTACCGGTTCTGTGGGCATGGCTTGGTGGCATGACAGGGGAAGGATATTGTAAAATCTCCGGTCAGAGGTAGTATTTGCCGGTTCTTCAAACTACTCAAAATTTCTGCTACAGGTTCTCCAGAACTGGTCAGAATCTGCTGAATACCACCTCTGCTCAGGACAAAAGTTTAAATGCAATTTAAAATATTTTTTTAAAGTAAAGATTAGTTATGCTTCCTCCCCATGCACTAAGTAAGCTTTCATTTCAAACACTTTGGAGTTTAGAATTTACAAAAACTTTTGAAAGAGCTTAAGGGAACTGCAGATTGTGTGCCCAATTTTTTGGTGTTGAAAACTGCACGTGACTCTCATGGAATCTACTAGAAGTTGCCTATGCCTATGGCAGTTGTATAAACTGTATCCACTTCCTTTCATAACCAGAGTCCTGTCAGTCCAATTCTCTTAACTTATGTAGAATATCTGCTTCATTTTATGCTTCTGAAAATGGCTGTGTGGGGGTAGCAGAAGGAGCTGTAAAAATAAATCCTTCAGCATCAGAAAGGGATGGTGGTATGATGGCTCAGCAGTTAAAGATGCTTAGCTTGTCAGCTATTGCTGAGAGCCTGGATTCAAGACCCAAGTGCTGTGGAATGGGGTGAGTTCCTGTTACTTCCCTAGCTCCTGCCCATCTAGCAGCTCAAAAGTATGCAAATGCAAGTAGATTAATAGGTACCATTTCTGTGGGAAGGTAACAGCATATGTGCATTTGGCATATAGCCATGCTGACCACATGATCACAGACATTGTCTTCAGACAATACTGGTTCCCTCAGCCAAGAAATGGAGATGAGCACTGCGCCCCAGTGTCAGATATGACTGCACAGGGAAATCTTTACCTTTAACAGAGAGGAAAGCAATCTGAGGTTATAATTCTTGATCTAAACTGCACACGTTCAAAGATGCTGTGTATCCTGGATATTTATAGATATTCCTCCTATGTAGTGGTTTTTAAAATGGTTAGATTCAGTGAAAACAATATAGTAAATATGAAAAAGAAAAAGATAGAAAAAAAGAAAGAAAATAAGATGGTGAGTGGGATCTCGGCGAAACGT
>AZIM01008598.1:23145-39115 GCA_000516915.1 Ophiophagus hannah | reverse complement strand
GATGAATTGAACTATTGTGGGTGGGAACGTTGCCATCACTTTGTATACGTGATTTGCGCGCTCATTTTCTCAGATTCAGAATTCTTTTGTTGCTACCACTTGATTTCCGGTAAAAGATATCTTTTCTCTAATTAATGGAGTCTAAGTATTNNNNTCTTGGATTTTGAATGGAGCACTATCTGACGTTACGGTTCTTTGGTTGTTGAGTCTATTTTTTGGCATTTATCACAGAGGCTAATTTGTGACTTATTTCTTCTTCTATTCTCTGCAAAAGATTTGATTTTTAGCCAATTTTCTATCCTTATCTATCTTGCTTAGGGCCAGGATAAACAGAAGTACAAGTATTGTACAAAAATTTAAAAATAGTACATAGTTTGAATACTAACCATTTTTTAAAATTGTCAGCATCAGTTTCGCTCATGTCTTATTAATGCTTATTGTGCACCAGGAGCTTCATTTGTGCCATTTGGGTTTTAGACTGAAGCATACTGTTTAAACTTAACACACTAGTTGTGTTAAAGGAAGGCAAGTGGAAAATTCTTTTCTTACTATGTACAAAATTGTAAGAAAGAAAAAGTGCCAAGATAAGTTAATAGCCTAAACTGTTTTAAATGTACACAGAAATTAACTAGTGTGCTTTCTACTAGTGTGCTGAGTCCCTTCCTGTTCTCTCTTTTCACCTATGACTGCAGGCCTGTGCATGGCTCTAACACCATTGTCAAGTTTACAGATGACACTACGGTGATTGGACTCATCAATGATAACGATGACTCAGAGTACAGGGAGGAAGTGCAGACCCTAGCTACATGGTACGCTGGCAATAACTTATTACTCAACACTAACAAGACCAAAGAGCTCATTGTGGATTTCAGGAAAAAGAATGCTTACACACATTCCTATATACATCAACGGGAGAACTGTAGAACGTGTCACCAGCTTCAAGTTCCTGGGGATCCACCTCTCTGAGGATCTGTCCTGGCAGATCAACACCACCAGCCTGATCAAGAAAGCTCACCAGTGCCTCTTCTTTCTGAGATTACTGAGGAAGAACCACCTTTCCCCAATTATTCTGATCAAATTCTACCACTGTGCAGTTGAGAGCATCCTAACCAGCTGTATCTCAGTGTGGTATGGGAATTGCACCATTAAAGAAAGCAAGCATTACAGAGGGTGGTGAAAACCGCCCAACGCATTATAGGGATCCCACTTCCTGTGATTGTGGACATTCAGAGGAAACGATGTCTGCGAAAAGCCCACAACATCGTTAAGGACTCCTCCCATCCAGCTCATAAACTGTTCACCCTTCTTCCATCTGGGAAGAGGTTCAGGTGCCTGCAGTCCAAGACCAGCAGGCTAAGGAACAGCTTCTACCATGCAGCGGTTTCCTTACTGAACTCCTCAACTCATCTACCCCCCCACACACACACTGATACTTCCCCTGATAATTTACAATATATGTTGTATAAACTCTCTGTGCATTATACTTATATTCAATATGTTCATAAACACTCTGTACAGTCATATATATTCCTTCCATAGATATATATTCTGTATATTCATAGATACTCTGTATATCCATATATAGTTATATATTTTGTATATTTGTATATATGTATTTATACTTCATTGCTGTTTTGCACTTCTGGTTAGATGCTAACTGCATTTCGTTGCCTCTGTTCATGAGCAATGACAATAAAGTTGAATCTAATCTAATCTAATCTAATCTAATCTAATCTAAAACATTTAAGAATAAAGAAATAATGTAGCCCAAACAATAGATTAATAATTAATATGAAATGCATTTCCTGAGATAGATAGTGGGAAATACAATACACAATATTAGTTAGAATTAACAATAAAAGAATTGTAAAAGAACCTGTGAACATAAGCATATTACCATATATGGCAAAACCAGAAGATACAACCATAGTTCATTCAATAATCTCAACAAAATATGAAAGGTTTGTGCTACAGTACTGTATAATTAGTGTGTGTGTGTGTGTGTGTGTGTGTGTGTGTGTGTAACATCATTCTAAAATAATGTTAGTACTATGCACACCAATTATTTTGGACAACGTATCCAGATTTCTGTGAAACCATGCAGGACTATATTGTGCCATGTGCACATATGTTTTATATCAACCATTTGTAATTAGTCTCCAGTTATCACAAATAATAATATTTTTAAAAAGTTTATTTTTCTCAAGGATTAATCAGATTGTTGGAGACCAAAACTGTGCACATGAAAAAGGAGCAAAACGGAACATTTATAACTATTGCTACTAACATTGATAACAGTCACACATTTCCAAACCAAGTTTTAATATTTGGTATTTTAAATAGTATAGATACTTTTTAAAGATTACCTGATTCGTTTATCTTCCATTTTTTTCAAGTATTCATCTCTTTTTAATACTCCCAATATTGTTTCTTTTTCATGCTCTAATAAAAATGATAGATTGATGATTTCTGCATTATTTGACATGTTCCTTTAATTATTATATTCTTTAATTATATGTGCTTTCTGGCGACAATAAGTTGCAGAGTTTAAGACCACTGGAAACATCCAAGTGCTACAGTTTCTTCTCAGGAGCTCATTCATATGTTTCAGATCAAGAGATTTTGGTCATTTTAGTGATTTGAATGTTCACTGGAACTTTGGCTTGAATTCCTGAACATGCTGTAAACTTCTTTCATAGATTATCCTTAAGTTAATAATTTCCTGAGTCGTTCTACCTGAAATAAAAACAATTAAAAATTAAAATTAAATATACATTTATTTGTTTCTTGAATGATTTAATGTTTTAGTAATTTCAAGACAATAACAAATGCCCATCTGTTTATACAACTGGAATATTTAATTAATAGAAATAACAATTGAACTTGAAGGACAATTAAAAAGAATAGCAATGACATTCAAAATTAAACAGACACTGTTCATAACTGCCCCTTCCTCAAAAGCAATTGCCACCTTAATGACTAAAGTTCTGCTTAAATACATTTTTTTTCTTGCTGAAAACATTGCATAGAAAGAACTATCCTGAATCTTCCCATGCCTGAGAAGAAAATTTCCCTCGACTTCCGGCTGACATTGCGGAAGGATCAGTCATGGAGAGCTGATGTCAGATCCATGTATCTGCCATTCTTCAATGGAAGGGGGGGGGTTGGTACAAGTAATCCTTTTATGTAACCTGAATAGCTTAAGTCTTGTATTGGATCTGTATTACTTGCACATGATATACAACTGGGGACTGGAGCCTAGATGCCTGGAAACTTGTCACCTCTTGGAGAGATAGCAAGAGGAGAAGGGGCCATAAAAATTCCAGCTCTGAAAGAAACTTCCTGGGAAATTTTTCTCAACTACGTTCCCAGAAAAGGGGGGGGGTTTTAACATGTTGCTTCTTTATATTGACGAAATCCACATCAGACTAAGGGGAGGGGTTCTAACTCTATTTATGCTGCATACCTGGAGGCTCATTAGACCCTGTTTTGACTAGTACCTGGATAACTTCCTTTTCNCAATAAAGAATTCCTTTTAAAATACCCAGCTTTCAGAAGTTCATTCTTATCGTTTGAAGGGGAGAAAGTCTGGGCCTCACATAAAGCAGGGTCTGCAATAGTGGTCAACCCGGAGAGGAAATTTTTTTTCTCCTTCCAAAAAAGAACTTTACTCTACCGAAGAAACCCTGCAAAAATGTCTGAACATACCAAGGAGCAAGGGGAAGCCGAATGCTGGGGAGAAACTTCAACAACTACCCAGCTAGATACTGGCTTTGTGTATCCCATCAAAGACATCGAAGCTGCCTGCGAAAATTCCATGAAGCCCCAATGGTCTATAGGTGTAGGAAAGAGAGACATCTGGGATGGAAGAACCAAGGGAGTAACCCTCACCCGTGGTAACTGTAAACCCGGGTGGAAAATGGAGCTGGAGGCCCTTTCTGATCAGTAAGAATGGGTTGAGGAGCCACTGGCAGATGACCGACTGAAATGGTACATAAATCATCTCGTGAGGTAAGCCCTGGAGGGCCTCAATGTGCGGGATGAACCAGGTCACCAAGAAGGAGAGCGAGTGAACCAGAAATTGAGAGAACCTGAGCCGTCACCCCTGATCCAGCTGAGAATGATCGAGCAATGGAACAAGCCAGAAGACCAGCAGCAGTACCAGGTACCCGACCCTTTGCTTTTCCAGAGCAGGGGATTAACCCCGGCCAACCCAGAGACATACAACTGCAAAGAAAGATCCCACCCTTGGGGGTGAAATTTGATGGGGACCCCCAGAAATTGGTGCAAGTCCTAGCACAAGTCCTCACTTATATGCAAGAATATGGGCGGAACTTCCCGACCCAGTGGGCCCGAGTGCGAGTCATCACCCTGGTCTTAGAAGGAACAGCTGCCAGATGGATGGTAACTCTCCACAACATTAACACCCCAGAGCTGAGGAACCTCGATCGATTCATGACAGCCCTACGCCACCGCTTCGAAGACCCCCTCACTGATCGAAAAGCCCGTGACCGCATTAGGGTTGTAAAGCAAGGCTGTCGCCCTGTAGCCGAATACACTGAGGAATTTTGCTACCTGGCTGACCGAGTCGACTGGCCAGAAGATATCCTAGTCTGTTGGTTCAAAGATGGACTCAACGACGACCTGTACACTGCCTGCCTGGTCCGTGGGGTTCCAAACCTCCTTCATGAATGGTACCTGATGGCAGAGGAGGCGGAGATAGACATGGCCCATGACCAGTAGCACAGTGGCAGGGTTTGGAGAAGATCCCCACCCCAGGGGAAGCAGTAGTTTTTCAAACCCCAAACCACCTCCAAGACCATCTGGCTGTTTTAAGTGTGGAAAGGAGGGGCATCGCGCAGCAGACTGCCGTTCAAAAACCCCTGCCAGAAAGCCAGACCACCCAGCCAGGGGGAACCCTGGAAAATCAACCCCCGAGGTAATGAAACAGCTCTGAGAAGCTGTGAGGTTTCAGACCCCCCCAAACCCAGAGGAAGAATCCCCAACGCCTTGAGGAGACCTGAGCCAATCTGAAAGCAATCCAGAAGAGGACCCGCTGGTAAGCCACCCAATCGAACCACTCACTCTACCCCTAAGACTGTTTATCCCCAGCTGAGGGAAGGGGGAGGAAGGAGCAGTGTTACTGGATTCGGGTTGCACCTGATGCCTAATCAACCCCACCCTAGTAGGAAAATTGGGAATCCACCTAAGGAGAATGGAAAACTCCATTGCTTTCTGCCAATTAGATGGAACTATAGCGGGGGAGGAGCCAACCAGTTTTGCCACAGAACCATTGAAAATAGAACTGGGGAACCATAATGAGATGCTCACATTCATTGTAGCACCAGGAATGGAAGGGCCACTAGTCCTAGGACTCACATGGCTACAGAAATGGAATCCCAAAATAAACTGGAAGAGAGAAACCATACAGTTCCAGAAACATGTAGCATTTGCAAACATCCCAGAGATGGGGAAGGAAAGAAAAGAGAACAGAGAACCAGCCATGGCCGGCCAGTCAACTGAACCCATTAACATCCCCAAAGAGTACCAGGATTTAGCCCAAGTATTTAGTGAGGAGGCTTCTGATGAACTCCCACCTCATTGCACCACAGACTGCGCCACTGAAATCCTACCAGGGGCTAAACTTCCAAAACCGAAAATGTATTGCATGTCCCCCAGAGAACTAAATGAACTCAGAGCATTTATCGATAAAAATCTAAAAAGGGGTTTCATCGAACCTACCCAACCAAAAATAGCAGCCCCAGTATTATTCCATGAAAAGAAAGATGGCTCTCTACGCCTCTGCATGGATTTTTGTACCCTGAACACCATATCCATGGAGAATATGTACCCATTCCCCCTCATGAAGGACATGCTAGCTCATCTCTCTAAAGGAAATTTTTTTTCAAAGTTAGATCTACAAGAGGCATACTACCACATCAGAATAAGGAAGGGGAACGTGTGGAAGACTGCGTTTAACACCCCACTGGGATGCTACCAATTTAAAGTGCTCCCTTTCGGACTACAAGGAGCACCTGCCATATTTATGCAACTAACTTTTGAAATATCCAGCATGGGTAGATACTTTGAAAGCTAGACAGTGGAAGAGGGTAGAGATGGGAGAAATATTTGGATTGAATAGTCAGGATGTGGATGCAGACAGAAACAAAGATCTGAGAGAGGAATACGGGAGGCAACCCCAAAAACAAATAAGAACTAAAATAATGCACGCAAGAGATGATGGTTAGAAAGGAAATGTCTTTTAATATTAGGGTGGCATGATTAAAAGCTAGAATAGAGATAGAAATAAAAAAATGGGGAAATATTAGTATATATACTTTTATATAATAAAATAAAATCAATAATATGGTGGGAAAATTAGAGATTGAATGGTGTTATTATTATGTATGTTTAAATAATATTGGAATAATATATTGAAATAATTAAAGAAAGAAATAGCATAACTTAACATAAATACGTGTATTAATATTAGAACTACATTAGCTTGATGAATGTAATGAATATGATTAATATTACTATTATTTTTGTATTAAAATGAAAGTGAATAAGAATTAAAGTATTGGGACTTCCGGGATGGTGATGTCACGGTGGTATGGACATAGGAGTGGAGCTCTGCTCTGAATGTCCAAATTTGCATGCTTGGAAGCTTGAAGAGGCGACGAAGGATACTGGAGAGGTCTGTGATAGAGGGGAAGCTCTGGGGGCAGCAGGGGGGGGGGTCGTGATCACCCGCGCAGTAAGTGGAAACCCCTTGAAAACCGGCGTGGAAGAGATCGATCTTATGGCCAGGTTCAGAGGCATGACAGCCTGAACAAATGGAGAAAGAAGTGAAAGAAGGAATCAGTATGTTGTGGTGGTGAAAATTGACAAAGAGAGGTACTGAAATCTCAGAAATTTAACATCCTATAAATTGGTGGACAAGTGAGTCTCCGAGGAAGGAAGAATTGATGATTCAGCGGTGGGAGCGGAAGATAAAGAACAAGCTATTAACTTTGTTATTGATGGTCAGGAGTGACTGGAGTTGGAAGACCAGAGTGGGTATCAGCTAGAATATAACAAAAAACTGACTATTTAGCACTGAATTGGATAACTGTTTTCTTTTGTGTGCTGTGAATGAGGTTTGGAAGGAGATTTCTAAAGACTCCTTTAGAGTGATAGAGAAGAAGAAAGAAGCAAGAAAGACAGGAGACCGGAATAGTGACTGTGCAGTGACTGTGCAGAATAGAAAGACATTTTGACTGAAGGAGATCTAACTGTGAATCTACAGAGAATATTAAATATCTTAATTATTCTTAAATAGTAGAGATAAATATATCAAATAAGAAGGTAAAAGGTATTGTAATTGATGGCATAATTAATTAACCAATTAACTATAACTAAGAAGAGAGATATATCTGTATTATTTTATATTCTTCTTTTTCTTTTTTCTCTGCTTTATGAATTTGAAGCTCTCCATAACTGATGAGATTGTATTTTGGATATTGACAAGGTGTAACTGACAGACATTACTATTTAATATTTAAGATTATAAATTGTTGGATTGTGTCAATACTGAGAAAATTTGATATTAGTATTAGTATTATTAACTATAGATAATAACAATTAATTAATTATAGATTAATATTTTTACAATATTTATTAAGCAATAGCAATTTATTAACTACAAATTACAATATATGTTAGAATATATCTATTTATTGTATTACTAAATTTATTATATCTACTTTATTAAGTTATTATCTAGACAATATTGTATATTATTATATAGTAGAAGTAGAATATAATTAACCAGTTATCTATTATCAAAACAAAAGAATAATAAGGCATCTGGTACTGACGGGCTACCAGCAGAGCTATACAAAGAACAACAAAACATTTGAGCCAACATTTATTGGAAGTTTTTAATGCAGTTTTATTAGAAGCAAAAATAATCCTGGACAGAGGCTAATATCATATTGATTCAAAAAGAGGATACAGACCAGACTCAGATCCAAAATTATAGGCCAATATCTCTCCTGAACGCAGACTACAAGATCTTAACAACAATTATAGCTGAGAGAGTTAAAATCTACCTAAACGAATTTATTCATAGCAACCAAAATGGCTTCTTGCTGAAGAGACTAACTAAATCAATATAAAGATAATTTTGGATACCCTTGAATTTTACAAAGCACGTAGCGAATGACAAATAGCATTACTATTCCTCGACGCTCAGAAGGCTTTTGATAATGTTAACTGGCCATTTCTATTATTACAATTAAAATATATAGATACTGGCGAATTTTTTTAAAATAAATAATAATAAACGGAGAAGCAATAAATAATTTCAATATACAGAAGGGCACAAGACAAGGCTGTCCTCTCTCACCATTATACTTACATTGAAAGCTTTAACAATGACAATTCAGCAAGAACCTCAGATAAAAGAATTAGAAATTTAAAAAGAAATGTTTATATTACAAGCATTTGCTGATGACTTAATGTTCATTATGGAAGATCCTGAACTGGTCCAAAATTAATAGAAAAGCTCAAGGAGTATGGAAAGGTAGCTGGTCTGAAAATAAACAAAGGCAAAATGAAAATTATAGCCAAGAACATGACTAATAAACAAAAAGAAAACCTAGCCAAAAAAGTAGATATTCAAATAGCTCAAAAAATAAAATATCCAGGAATCATTATTTCGGCATGATGTTCAACTATCAAAGAAGACAATTATGGGAAACTACTGAAACAAATAAAAGAAGACCTAGAAAGCTGGAATAATCTAAGGCTGTCACTAATAGGAAGAATATCAGCAATTAAAATGAATATACTACCTAAAGTTTTGTTCCTATTCCAAAACATACCGATCAAATTAGATAAAAAATTCTTTAGAGAACTGAATAAAATGACACTAAATTTTGTTTGGCAGGGAAAGAGACCTAGGATTAAATTGAAACATCTACAAGATATAAAAGAAAGAGGGGGGGGGGTTGGCTTTCCAGAATGGAAATACTGTATACTACCAGGCAGCAGCTCTCACCTGGATTAAGGATTGGATTAGCCTAAGCAATAAAAGACTTTTATTTTTAGAAGGACATGACCTACAAAAGGGCTGGCACGCATATTTGTGGCCTGATAGAAATGTGACCCACCAATACTTTCTAAGGCATAAAATCTGACAAGCATTAATTTTGATTTGGAATAAAATAAAACTCCAAAACTATATGGAAGTACCAGGTTGGCTATCATCATTAGAAGCAATAATGTATCCAAATTTATATAACCAGTCAAAAGTCATCACATATAAAGATGTTATAACCGAGGATGGTCAACTAAAACAGAGACAAGAATTAAAACAGCAAGGAATAACTTTGGAATGGTGGGAATATCTTTAAGTACAGTCTAGATACGAAAAAGATAAAAGGGAATGGGGAATCAACCAACAAGATACAGCACTAGATAAAATACTAATAGGCCCAGAGAATAAACAAATAAAGAACATTTATAGATATTTACTTGACTATAAAATGTATGAAGAACAAGTTAAGGATACGATGGTGACCTGGGCTAGAGATTTTGGACATAATATAAATTTGGACCAATGGCAACGAATCTGGGAGCGAAACAAAAAGATTACATTAGCTATATCATACAAGGAAAATCTGTATAAGATGTTTTATAGGTGGCACCTCCAGCCAGCTAGGCTAGCCAAGATGTATAGCAATCAATCACCCAACTGTTGGAAATGCTTGAAAGAAAGGGGTACTTACTACCATGTATGGTGGTCCTGCCAAAAAACTCAAGAGAAGTTTTGGTACAAAATCTGGTTATGGTTAGAAGAAATGATGGGGTTAAAAATTAGATATATACCAGAGATGTTTCTATTAGGAATAATGGAAGAGAACTTCAATAAAGCTGATACCTATTTAATCATACACGTAATCACAGCAGCTAGAATAGTATTCGTCCAAAATTGGAAAGCAAACGAAATACCTAGTGAAGATGTTATAATTGATAACATATTACAATGTGCCAAAATGGACAGATTGACACTAGAATTGAAGGAACAAGATAAATTAGAATATTATAAAGTATGGAATAAATTTTACTATTGGAGAGGTATGAAATGGAGTTCACAATTATTTCCAATTATTAACTTTTTCTCCCTCCCTCTTTCGATTTTTCTTTTGAACTTCCCTTTTCAGCTTCTTCCCTCTCCTTTTTTCCATTTTCCAAACCTTTTCCCTTTTATTATCACATCAGACCACACATTTTTAATTTTAATTCCTTTCCCCCCCCCCGCTTAAGTAATTGTTGATCCCTTTGTTCTTCAAAGCTGGCTTCTTCTTTGTTAAACTCCTCCCCCTCTGGTTTGCATTCTTCTTCTACATGCTGGGTCACTATTTCTAATTTCTGTAATACATAATTACACATATCAGATCTAGTTTTCATCATTTCCCTTATGTCTTGCAAGTCCACTCTCATTTCAACAAATAATTCCTCCATTGTATCTTCTCCTTTTTCCTTTTCCTCTTCTCTAATTAATATATTCAGTCCCAAAGTTCAGTGTATTATTTCAGCCAGTATCTTTTAAGTTTATTTTCAACAATGTTCTTAAATCTTTGTTCCAAATTTTCAAGTGGCCCTTTCCCAACTTTTTTCCACACTCACCTGGTGGTTCTATGCCAATATTTTCAAATATCTTCCCCTTTGTAATATTCTAATGTCACTTTCCAGGGTTTTTGTTTTTTATAATGGAGTTTCTTTTACTTTCTTTTAAGTTCCAAAGTCCAATTTCTTAGAAAGACCACTTTTTTAAGAAGTTTTCCTGTACCATCAGGTGACACTCTTGAGCCTTTTTCACTGTCCACTCCTTTCTTAACTTTAACTTTCTTTGTTGAATATAGTACTTTTATTAAATTCACTAATTTCAATCATTAGCTATTATTTTTTCCATTTCCACACACTCAATTTCAGCATTTAGTTATGCCCTTTGAGTGCCCATAATCCAATAGTTATCCAGTTTAATTTCTAAACCTTTGTTGTGTTCAAATATTTTCCTTTAAATTTTCTCCTCCAAATTAATCCAATACAGTAATTCAAGCCAATTTTATAAAGTCCAATTTCCTTCTCTCTCTCTTTGGTCGCAGCTTCCACGCACTTTCCTTCAATATAGTCCTTTATTTTTAATACCGGGGTACCTCAAAATCCATGCATTTTGCCTGGTTCGCACTCCGCTTGCTACTTCTCCTCTCCAGCACAAACTTAGTTTCCCAGGCTGTTCTTCATCTTCGTGGTGGCCATTTTAAGACCACCACTACTGTTTGCCTTTGGAAGGGGTTTTTCCTGTCAGGGAGGGGAGTTGCGGCTCCCCTCAACCCTCCAGGCGATTCCCCCTTTCTTTATCACCCCTCCAGGGTGGTTCTGGTCTGGATTGGGAGCCTCCAGCAAGTTAGCTCGAAGCAAAACCATGCACGGTCGCAGATTCCACTCTGACTCCGACGACAACCAAACCAGAACAGAGACACAACTATTCTTTTTCAAAGAAAACCACAAAGAGTTTTGCGGTATCTAAAGCTTAGCACATGATTCATTTAGTATCCTTTTTTTTCTTTGGCAGCATGAAACTTTTTAAAAACTGCAGTATTATAGTTTGAAATTAATGAGTAGTTACTAGGCCATTATATGCTTTGCACTCTAAATTGAAATAAATGATTTCCATGATCCATAGAATCACATTAGAGATGTGCAGTATGTATAGTTAAATTATATTTGCATATATGCCTCCACACATACGTTTGCACAGTTGCTTTCTGAGATTTATCTAGTATAACCAAGGTACTTATTATCACGATAGCTGTAATTGCTAGAAACTTGCTTTAGTTAATGAGGACAAACTTTTGCAAAATATTGAAATCTACGTACAACATCAGTAGGCAGATATCTCTGATGTGATCATGAGATACATACAATTTTGGAAGGGCAAATCAATCAAGTTTGATTATGTTCTCTTTCTTATTTCTCTTTCTTTTTCTAATCCAGATTCTGCATAATGTTTGTATGCATTTTTCTTAATATATAATTCTTTGCAAGTTTTTTCCGGGGAAAATAACAGTTGGATGTACTTTCTTTTACATATGTATTTTATGTGCATAATTTCAGATTCAAAGTGCACTGTAAAATTAAGATAAATGTAGATATAAGAATATGTAAATAACTAGCTTCTGTACAGACTTAGCAGTTCAGATATATTTAGCTGCCAGTGGAAACTGAATTTCTCTGTCATCTTAGAAAAAAAAACAGAAAATATTAAGATACTTCCTCCAAAACCCTATTAACACTTTGTGTTCCCTTCTAATTAATTGTTATGCAATAAGGAATATCACTGTCAAGGGACAGCGGGATCTCTCCTATTTAATTGATTAAAGAAAGCAAAAGAAGGTAGTTTTGGTGGCTTATAGTCTGATGATGGTAATAATTGTATTGGCTTATTTTTCTTGATTTTAGAAAACAGCTTTGCTTAGTGTGCTATTCCAAAAATGACTGTGAGGTAATGTCTATAAATTATTGCTTGAAGCACTTCTGAATAAAAGTGGAAATTTTAAAGGGATAGAGTGGCTCAGGACTGTGAAATCATATTGAAAACAAGCCTGTACAAATAATCGAGAAGTTCCTTGTTGATATCTACAGTTGATATCTACAGACCAAAAGAACCCTCCAATTTTAAACTGAAACTACCAAAGGAATTAAAATAACTAATGGAACACATTTCATAGTGTCCTACGCAACACGGGAGGGAACACAGATTTGGTTTTTGTTACAAGTAGCCCAAAGAAAATTTCAATCTGATCTATTGTCTAATATATGCCATTTTAAAATTTACTATTGTTATTATTAGGATTTATTTTATACTCTGAAGTTCTAATGTAAAGTTTAAAATCCAAATAAAACAAATTGCTACATGCCGTCCTCAAGCTCCTTGATTACTTAAAGCAAACATAAAATAGCTTAATAATTCTATTTCTTCAGAATTTGAGTTAGTTATTCTAAAAAACCTTCCATTAAACAAAAAGAATGATTAATTATTCTTTGATAATTGCATCTCTTTTTCTAGGTGCATTCACATCCACCAAGGCTGCACATTGGTGCCAAAATTGCTAAATACTCATACCAACTAATGGATCAAAGCTAGCATTGACTGATGAGGAAAAATATATTGAATTAATGAAAACCAGTTCAATGAAAGAGTTGACATCATATACAGAAGCTGTAAAAAAAGGCCAACAGCATATTTGAAATAGAAAACAAAATAGAAAATAAAGATCCTAATATCACAATACTCTCATAAAAATCAAGGGTCAATCATATCTAGAATATATTTTGAAGGTTTTGTCACTAAACCACAAAAATGATGTAGTAGATTTAGAGATGTTCACAGGGGACAGCTAAGATGATCAAGGGGCTGGGACAGTGTCCCTATGAGGCAAAATTGCAACATTTTGGGATTTTTAATCTAGAGAGGTGGTGAATAATAAAGAAACAGTAATCAAGCTGTTTTTATTAATTGAAGCAGTACAATCACAATCACAAAATAAACAAGCAAACAAATAAATAATATATTATGAAAGGAAAAGAAAGAAAGAAAAGTTCACTAGAACCATTGCTACCCTGAAGAAACTGTTGGAAAAGCTAATTTCTCTCTGACTTGGGGCATATACATAGGAGATAATTTTGAACCCTATGATGAGCACACATACAGCATTTGTTAGCTATTTCATGTAGGTAACTATCTCCATATACTAACTAATGCAAGGAAATGATTGGAGGATGCTAAAGCTAAAGTCAGAAGAATCTGCATGAGAGGGATGAAAAAAAGTTTTCATATGCAGTTAAGCCACACCCCTTTTTAAAGTGTGTTGCATGAAAAAAAAGTGATGTGGTTTTGATAGAACAGTGGTGAATGTACTACTGTACTGTGTTCGGAAAACACTTACTGTGTTCTGAAAAAACAACTAGAACATAATTTCTATCTCTGTCACTTTTATCTGTGTCATCTATCATCATTTTACAGATATGAAGTTACAAACAAACATGGTTGAAGTGTAGGACCTACTGGATTTGATAATATGTATTCCAATGATTACTATCCTATTACACATGAGAAAATGAATTTTCTTGCCTAGAATTATATATTACTTCAGTAGAGATTATATATAAATAATATGGCCCAGGATAGTGATTCATTATGGTCAGTATTTGCTATTACCATCAACTCAGTCAATAAAAAACAAATTATAGTTTAGAACAGACCATGGAGGCAGAGATCATCCTGGTAGGTGGAATAAAGGAATAACAGTCTTTGATTTAAATGCATCAGTGACTGTCATTAACACCCTGTCACTCAGGCAAAGAATTATGCAGAGTGCCCCCGGCAAGATCATTTCCAGTAATTTGAACAACAAATTAACTGTATCTTTTATTTATAGCACTACCACCAGCCACATTTTAATTCTCTATCCACATACATACATACACACATACAAACACATACACCTACAGGGAGATGTTCTTCAGTTTATGAAATACTTATGCTGTCTCTTAATAGTAAATTAAAATTAAAATTAGTGTTTATTTTTTAAAAATATTGTTAATATTATTATTATTATGGTTCATTGCACAGTCAGTCAGAAGTTCCAGCTAGATTTGGCATTTTTATCCATATAGAATCCTTCTGAAGGACCTGGAATAAGCAAGTGTAGATGTTTGATAGTGTTAAAAGTATGCATAATGTAAGCTATTCTGAGTAAATCTGCTGTTCACAGTTGACTGGTGGTGGTTTTTCTCACTGCCAACGGTGTTCAAGTGGTGCCTTATTATTGTTAAAATGTATATGCCACCTGACCCAATGACTGTCCGTGTTTGCAAATACAAACTTTAAAAAAAATAAAGCCAACAATGACAGACAAAAATGAAGAACAAAGATAGGAAAGTTAACAAAAATATGGATGGAAATGAAAAAGAAATAAATCCATTAATCCAAAGTGGGGCTTAAGTTACCCTCACCAAAGAAACAAAATGTGCATTTTAACTGTATGTCTCTTAAAGATATATGGAATACACTTAACTGAACTTTATATTTGTTCAGAACGCAACACATACACACAGAGAGACACATATAGCACTTGTGCTTTGACTTTTTTTTTTTAATATAATATCAAGTGGCAATCTCTTCAGCTGTATCCTGTATTGTTACTGGATTGATTGTATTAAAGGGTAAAGACAAGATTACCTTAGCAACAGAAATGACACACAAAAAACCCTTATGCTGATTACACAGCTTCAATCTCAAATGTGTTCCAATAAGTTTGAAAATGCGTATTCCTCTTACCTCCAAAGCTATTCATGTGGTCGGTATTTGAAAGTTTGCAGCAGAGTTCATCATCAACATGCCTCAAAGAATTTCAAGTCAAAAAATAACATTCACAGAAGAATATGACACAGTTATAATAATATCAGTCAGTTTGGCAGAAAGAAAAAAAATCACAATATAAAAACTTCATGTTGATGTATGAGACTGGATTAAGTTATTCCTGTAAAAAAATATCTTACATTATTTTTAGAAGATGGCCAGACTTTAGCTGCACTAAATCTTCAAGAGTGTGAAATTTTAAATTATTTTGAAATAATTTGTGCACCCTTATTAGAGAGCATTTTAACATACTGCACCTCTGTATGGTTTGCCAATTGNAGTGGCAGATAGGAAAGCACTCCAGAGGGAAAGCACTGCCCAGAAGATAATTGGTTGCCCTCTCCCCTCTTTGGAAGAGCTTTATAGCTTCCGCTGCCTTAAGAAAGTTCAAAACATCCTCAAAGATCCATCTCATCCTGGGAACTCTTTTTTTGAACTATTACCATCTGGCAGACGGTGCAGAATAATAAAAACAAAGACAAATAGGCTGAAAAACAG
>AZIM01008583.1:0-19887 GCA_000516915.1 Ophiophagus hannah | reverse complement strand
ATCTATCTATCTATCTATCTATCTAAGGAGAAGGGCTTCAAGTTCACAATCACAACCTCCATCTTTTTAGACTCCTTCCTCCTCACCCACCCCCCACAGATGCTTCTGCCCTGAAGCCTCCCCAGATGCCTCCATTTCCCAATCTGAAACATCCCAGGGGTTGAGTTCCCTCATGATGTCTTCCCGAGAGGAATGAAATGAAGATTGGGATCCAGGGAGGTTTCACATAACTGATTATATTTTAAAAGGTGATCATTCACTCATGTTCCTTGGCCACTTTCGAACAACAGATGCCACCCATATCTGCTATTCCATGATTATTTATCTCTGACTTTGAGACAGGGGAACCAAAGCAAATTCTCTTTCTTCAAACAGTGTAGAGAATGCTGGAGATAACATCAGACGAGGGCTAATATGAATATTGTTGGTTATCTCATTGACCCGTGCAGGACTGAATCTATTTTCTCTTGCATATTGTATAGGTCAATGCTTAAGATGTAAAATGTGAACATAAATAGGATGACTAATAACTTCACCTGCTTGTTAGCATTTTTGCATATAACATATAAATGCCTCAGCAAAGGACTTGCAGACTTCCTTTTAATGACCAGCTTTTTTAACTGTCTTTGCTGGTTGAACTTCCAGAGAAAATTGAAATAGAAACAGAAGTCCATAACTGTATCATATATTGTGTAATTAAATAAATAGTGGCTAGCCAATTAAGAGCTCTGCCTAGATCAATCTGGCATCCCACATCCATATTATGCCATTTAGCAGGTGACAGTAAATTCCACTAAAATAAAAATGCCTTAAATTAATATCCTGCTGCACAATATCTTAAAGCTGCAGTCTGGGCACGCAATGGTCAGTGACTCCTCTTTGCAAAATGAATGTTGAATATGTCCCTCTAACTTGTGTGATGTTGATTGTGTTAACATTTTAGTGTTGATTTTACATACTAAATTCCATAAAGTAATTATAATAAGGAACACAATCTTCTAAATTTAGAAGTTCTTTTTTCTTGTTTATCTTTAAATGTGAGCACACTTAAAATGGCAATTGCTTTTGTTTAATCACCTACCTTTTTTTTTCTTTTCAACAACACTCAGCTTCCAAAAATCCATGCTGAGATTTGCATATGAAGCAAGTGGTTCGATTGATTTTGATGAATCCCCTTTTGTTTCTGGGTTACATTGAAAAAGACCCAACAACTCCATCACACCAAACATTTGGAAAGCTATTTGAAAGTGATTAGGGCAGGAAGAAGGGTATCTGTGTATTGCCAGAATAACCAGAAGTTGTTGTTGTTGTTGTTTCCATACAAAAAAAGGCTTGGGGATGTCTTATCACTTAGTTTGTTTTTCTGTGTATCATTGTTTTCTGTTTCCTGCTTTTTTAATGTATTATATTCACCAGATGATAAAATCCTAATTGAAGTTGTAAATCACCTTGGCTGAAAAGCAGAATATAAATATAGTTAGCAAGCAAGCTCTTTGGTTTGTGGAACTAATGTTACAAATGTTCCCCTATCCAGAGCTTAGAAGATCACAAATAAACTGGACTGAAATCACACCACTACATTATAATTTTTGGCTGATATACAGCTGAAATCCAAATAGAATCATAAAAGGATTGGACATTAGACTTCACCAAATAATATAGGATAGGCTATATTATTTTGCAACAGGAAAAATGGTGTGTGTGTATGTGTGTGATTATGTATAGTGTGTAAACACACACTAATTATAGGCTAGTCTTCTCAGCTATCTAACTAGCTGACTAACTAAATGTAGTTAGTTAGTTAGTTAGTTAGTTAGTTAGTTAGTTAGTTAGTTAGTTAGTTAGCTAAGAAGACAATGAAAAAGTGATTATACCGGGTTAGTTATTTGGTTAGTTAGCTAGCTAGTTAAAAAGCAAAGAAGACAATGAAAAAGTGAATGCCTGCCTTCCTTTTGGGTAAAATGAATGGTACTTTTAATAAAGACTTCTTCTCCCTCTGGATCCACGATGGTGCTAATCACAGACAGCATTCAGGGAAAGTCAATCAAAAATGCATTATAGGTTCTGGGGCTAAGAGGAAAACATCTGTGCCTAGAGCTTTGCGGCATTAGTTTTACCACAATTATCTTTCTCTTTAGATGCTTTAGTTCTGGGGTAGCCCAGTAAGTAAAGCCCTGGATTATCCAGGAAGAAAAGAAAATGAGAGGAGGTCCAGGATAGGCTGAGCTGTAATCTAAACAAGGGAAGAGTGACTGTGTATTATCTTAATATGAATGGAGATTCCTGAGATAATGCATATAGCTCTTAAAAGGGAAGAAAAAGGGTCTTCCCAACAGCCACACCATTGTTCAGCTTTTGTCAAAGATGAAATAAGAGGAGACAAGCTTTTCAGGTCCAGTCTGTGAGGACAGAAGAGTGGAATGTGGTTGGAATCCAGCTGAGTGTTTGATGTCTTCATTTCATTTTTTTTTCTTTCTTTTTTCTTTGTTTTTTCCCCCCACAGGTCCTTTCTAAAGGAAACCTGGTAAGAGCATGAGGCCTGCCTCAAAAAAAGGTCAAAGCCTCAAACAAGTCTCTTCCTCAGTAATGAGTTGACATACAATTTGATGACAACAACACATCTTTATTGCCGGGGTGAGCTAATAGAGCTGTGATGACTTTGCACCTGCTGCTTCGGCCTGACTATGGGAGGGAGAAGTACAACACACACACACACACACACACACACCTTACTCTTCCAGAGGTCCATTGTGTTTCCTATGGCAAGAATGCAACTTACACAACACACACTAATAGAGTTGGAAGGGACCTTGGACCTTGGTTGGACATTCTAGTCCAAACCCCTGCTCAAGCAGGAGACCGTACACCATTCCGATGGCTGTCCAATTTCTTTTTAAAACCCTTGATGGATTAAAGGTCTGATAATAATATCTCTCTTTGGGACAAGAATGAAAGGATTAGAATTTTAAGCCTCACTTTTCCCATTGCCTTTTGCTTTCCTCTTCCTCTTCCATCAGATAAAAAAGATGGAGGTTGAAGGTGTAAGCAATTACATGAAACCCTTCATGACCATTCATTTTAAGAAGGTCCTTTCCCCCCTCCCCCCCAAAATTCATGTCTGATGCGACTGCTCCCTCTGCTCAGTGACATTTGATCTCTTGAAGGTCTACATTCTTTTGGAGGAGAAGAGAAGAGAAGAAAGAGCAGCAGGCAATGGCATTTTGAGTCTTCCAAAGGGAACACGTGATCCTTGCTTTTGTGTTTTCCTTTAAAAAAAAAACACCACCACCAAACATCTTGTAGGATGGAAAGCAAAAAAAGAAAGATGCTTTCAACAGAGGATTGGCCACTCAGCTCTTAGGCTTCAGCTTCCACTGACTGGATCTGCTGAGTTTTCATAAAGAGGTTGCCTCCTTTTTCTTTACGTTCTTTCTGCCGAATACAATGTGCAGCATTGTTGCAGGATAATGGTAAACCTTACAGAGGAAGACCCAGCAGGGTGATCCAGTTTCTACATTCACAGCAGAATATCTGGGAAATGAATGTTTACATGACCCTGAGCACAAGGTTTAAATATATGCAGCAGTTTTGCTGTTAACTCCTTGAACTCACTGCTTGAGCAGACTTGTTGCTGGGATAAATTCTGTTCCCCTTGTCCTTCCATTGTTACTGTTTAAAAATATGCACGTCCTGTCAGCTGTTTGGGACATCTGCTCCACTCTCTACATTGTCTGCATAGGGCTAAGCAGCCTTCCTCCCCTCAGGATGAAGGGGTGAGGGATTGGAGAATATAAACATTAGGTCCTCTTTTTATTTGTGTTTCTTGAAGACAGATGAGAGAGAGAACAGAGGGGAAACTTATGGAAAGCAAGCCAACAATAACGAACAGCAACGTTCCTTCTGACAGAGAATGTTCTTGATCTTTCAGAGCTGTAATCTTTCTGTAAACAAAAGTTGAATATATGGATGACTTAATGTTTAGTTAATGGGCTGTTTAACAAAATAAAATCAGAAGTTCATCTGATAATGCATGTCTTTCTAAAATAACAGTCATCATATTTTAGTTTGAACAAAATTATCTTATTCAGGACCAATTCTGTTGTGTGATGGCAAAGCATAAGTTTCAGAAACTGTCAAACCAAGTGGGAAAAACAGTGTACAGGTGGTCTCAAATTATGACCAGTCATTTAGATATTGTTTTAAGTTCCAACAGATCTATCGTAGAAGGTTGAAAGATAAAACATGTGAGGAGCAGTTGCAGGAATTGGGTTTGTCTAGTCTANTGAAAAGAAGGACTAGGGGTGACAGGGTGTCAGTATTCCAATGTTTGAAGAGATGCTGCAAAGAAAAGGTGGGTCAACCTATTCTTCAAAGCATCAGAAGGCAAGACAAGAAGCAATGGATGGAGACTAATCGAAGAGAGAACCAACCTAGAACTAAGAGAAATTTCCTGACATTGAAAACAATTAACCAAGCTTTGCCTTTAGAAGTTATGGGAGCTCCATCACTGGAGGTTTTCAAGAAGAGATTGGATTGCCAATTTTCCAGAATGGTATAGAGTCTCCTGCTTATGCTGGGTCAGACTAGAAGACCTCCAAGGTCCCTTCCAACTTTGTTATTCTGTTTTTTTTTAATAATGAGTGATCATATTAAGATATTGTAACATCTGATTGGATCTAATGACATAATTATTTTTCTTTCAAATTTAAGATTCTTTTTTAAAAAAAACCTTTCCCCCCAATATTTCCAATATATATCTATGCAAAATTTTTGCAGTTTGTAGTTTGTTTTACATTAAGTAGTTGAAATTCTTGTCCCTTTGTGACAGAGTTATATAATGTATATCCACAAAACAGCTCATATTGAATTTTCCTGTATTTGATATTATTATATACACAATGTGAAATCACAGACACCAGTTCTTTACTTGGTGGTACCTTTATATGCATTAAGTTTTTCCCAAGGATCTAGGATGTCCTAATGTATTGGTGTGGTATATATGTGAATTTAAGCAGTATGGGTTTATATAATTTACAATTTTGTTAATGTACAGATTTTTAAGTGCTATCCAAGGCTAGTATGGGACTGAGTGTGCCAATAACCATTGTGACCACCATAGTCGGTCTATGCCATAATCTTTCAACTTAGATTTTTAGATCTTGATACTTTTAAACTTCCCAAATTATATGTCTTCTATTCTACTATCCACTGGTTTTGCCATATCAATTATCCCCATTTTCTTCTTTTCAACCCCTGCTAAATGACCCAAGAAGTAATCAGCTTGCATTATGAAATCCCGCAATATTTTAACCTGCTTATTTTCAACTACTTTTTCAACTCTATGATCCCATCAGTTATAATAACAACAAAGGAACCTGGAAATAGATTCAAGGTAGACTACAGCAGTAATCAAAATGGCTGAAAAAGAAAAGAGGCCTTTACTGTATTTCGATGAGAGGTTTAGCTGAGGTAGAGATTAGGAAGTTTAGCCTGAAGGGAAAATCCGGTGTGAGTTTATTTTGCAGAGAAGGCTGCCTTCAGTAATAGGAATGGCAGGAACCTGATTAGATCTAGTCCAGCTATCCATCCAGCTATTCATACCTCCATTTGAAATGTAACACTTGGCACTCTGTTTTCAAAAATTCCTTTCTTCATCAGGTCATTCTGCCCATTTGGAAGATTCTCGAGGGGCCATTCCAGTCTCAGTTTTCTGGAGGTGGTAGGAGAAAGGTTTTAGCAAGTGTTTATCTGCTATATATTTCAAATGATAATTACATTTCAAAGAGGAAGCACAGTTGGCAGTTTGCTCCTAGTAGGGTATGGGCAGGCTGCCATCTTCTGCTAAACTTTTCCTAGGGCCTGCTGAGACTAAAACCCATCTTCCCACCTGTTTGGGAGCACAATGGGATCTTATTATATGCATTGAAAATACCCAGGTAGCTTTTCTATAATGACATTACTTGCTACTGTAAAAGACAATATATAGTGGAAGTCCCAAAGCTAGGTACCCCCAAGAGAACAATATATTTGCATAAATAGGCTGTAAAGTGAAGTCTTATATTTCAACATACAATCAGGAAGTGTAATATACTGTAATAGAGCTGAACAAGCTAGGAGTATCCCATTACTTTAATTGTGGGGAATATACCATTACAAACTCAGATTATATCAGTGGAATAGTTGCTGATATTGAAGTAAAAGGAATTTGCTCTGCTCTTATGTAGCATAATGTGCTTCTTTGAATACTGGCTTTTCTCCTATGGCTGTTATAGGTTTTGCATACATTTCAGGCTTTGGTATCATACTACAAAATCTTTGGTACTTGTTAACCTTCACTATTTTTGGCTACCTGAAACGGAAGAGGTCCAGTAAATATGTATTCACTGAATTCAGGTTCTAAATCAGAGATGTCAAACTCAAGGATCATGGGCCGGATCTAGCCTGCAGGATGCTTAGATCTGACCTACGAGTCTGCCCTGGAAACAGTGAAGGACTGGCCCACAGTACCTCTGCCAGAGAAAACAGAGCTCCATTTTCTTTGGCAGAGGGTTGCAGGAAACCCTCACAGCTGAAACGGAGCTTGGGAGCCTGTTTTTACTGACAGGTGGGCTTGGGCCACCCCAGGTGCCCCTTGAATGAGTGATGTTGAGCTGGCCATGCCCACCCTGGCCATGGTCCCCCATCCCCACCCCCGAGGTCAAACACAACCCTGANGTCAAACACAACCCTGATGCAGCCCACAATGAAATCAAGTTTGACACCCCTGTTCTAAATCAATGCTAACTCAAGTCAATGGTAAAGCCTAAAAGTCAGAATATTCACTCAGTAAAAGAACCAGGGAGGGGTTCTTTCTGTTGCACTGAAATGATGGTACAGATGACAAATGAGAATTTCTGCAATATATACAGGACAAGTAGACTTTGACTTACAATTGGTACCACAATTTCCACTGCTAAGCAAGGTGGTTGTTAAGTGAAGCCCATCTGATTTTTATGATTTTTTTTGCCGTGGTTGTTAAATGAATTATTGCAATTGTTAAGTGAATCACATGGTTGTTAAGCAGCTTCCCCCATTGACTTTGCTTGCTGGAAGCTGGCTGGGAAGGTCCTAGATGATGATCACATGATTCTGGGACACTGTAAACATACGTACTAGTTGCTAAGTGCCTGAATTTTGATCATGTGACTATGAGGATGCTGTGACAGTCGTAAGTGTGAGACCAGTCATAAGTCACTTTTCTCAGGGCTGTTGTAACTTTGAACGATCGCTAATGTGGTTGAGTGGTGTAAATTGAGGGCTATTATAGCAGATATTATTGCATTGTTTGGGAAACATTACAGCTGATTTAAAAAACAGTGGCAAGTCAGAGAAGCCAGGCCACATAATTAATAGTGATATCCAAATGTTTGACTTTATGACATGTATCTGTTTAGACTGAAATCTCATTATTTATCTGAATGCAAAATATTTTTCACACAGCAGGTAGTTTGCATCTTTAACTGAATGGTTTTCATGTTTTGAGGGAACATGAGAGTTTCACTGAGGAAACATTAGGCTTGATTCTATTTTTTAAAAAAAGTCTCTGTCCTTTCAAAATGTCCCACAGATGGATCTAACAGCTGTTTGCACCTGACAGATTAAATCTGATAATCGACCTTGGTGTTTATGTGCTCAGGGAGTCACTGAACTAGAACCCATGGGGAGTATTGGGCAAAAAAAAAGCCTTTAGCAACTGAGTCAAAAAGAGAACCTCCTACCAGCCAGTTTAAGCACCTCTCAGCTGGAAACCAACTATGTGAAAACCTTAGAGGGCTGTGGCAAGTATCTTTTTCATTCCTTTCCTTTTAGTTTTCAAAGGCATACCCACAGACAGAAATATGATATGAATTGCCGGGATATTTCTCATAACTTGAAAGATAAAATACTGGAAGTATCAGTGTTGTTATGTGTTGCTTATCAGGATGATTTATATCATTCAAGGACAAAAAGAAATTATCTCAGGCAATAAATATTTTCTTATTATGAGCTGTTGATGTCCAAAGAATCCAACTCTAGAAACGTTCGTGGCCCCAAAGGGAAAAAACACACGGACAGGAAGCAAATGCACAGCAAAATGGCCCATCTAAATCAAGAAAAAGTAAGGGTATCCTCAGAGAATTTTATATGGCCGAATCCAAGAAAGTATGGCTATTTCTAATCAGGTTTTCCATTTCTCATTCAGGTCTTAGTTACCACAGCTGCTCTATGTTCTTTTGTGTTTTATTAAATCAGACATTTTTCATATTGTCATAAATTATGTGGAATACAGGATATGACTTTCTTTTCAAAAGTAACTCAGCTAAAAAAGCTGGAGTCCAATCTAGTCTTTACTCCAGGAAATATTGTAATGTCAAAACTTCAATCAGTTCAACAAAATTGCCAATCAGTTGTCCAAAGGAAGGGGAAGAAGGGGAATAAACCCAGTTTCCTGGTTCCACTCCTGGGCAGATGACATTTTTATTGATTATCTGTCCAATGTCTGCATTGTTGGGCAATTTTTTCAGGGCAGTTTAAGATGTCAATTTTGACTTTTATGGCTTACATACCCTGGGTTTTGATTACAGGTGGCACTGCCTACCCCAATATAAGACTTTACCAACAGCAGGAGATGCCTTCTTCTTACCTACCTCTTTCAAATAATTTTATTGTATCAAATATTTAAGAGAAAAATAACAATAGCATACAGGATATAAATACAATTAACTAAAATGTAACATCCATATTTTCCAAAAATGAAAAAAAAGAATGAGGATCAAAAGCAAATAAAAGGTAGATTGGCCCAAGAAATATAACTCATGAACAAACAAATACTAAATGTTAGTTTGATCTTTTTCTTGCTCTTTTATTGAAGGAAAAACTTTTTTTTTTGGTTTTGTTGAGACTACTACAAACTAGCAATCCATTGTTCCTAAATGCTAGTAGCTATGTCCTTCTGATATTATACAATAATTAACAAACCCTATTAGAATCTTCTGCAGTCTCACTTGAAAGAAAAGGGGGAAAAATATAGCAGGGTGTTTCAAAGAAAGTCCAATCAGAAACTAGTTTCTTTGGAATTTCTTCAAATCAGACCAATTACAAATTCAACTAGATGAAGAACCAATCAGAATCTAGCTATCCAGTACTCTGATGACATGATCCAATTGGAGATTAGTTATGTTGCAAATATAGTTGTTGCTCGGTTTTCTGTGAGCTGACAAGAAGCGTGCTACAGAAAAGATACTTTCACCCCTGAAAATGCCAGTCATAGTTGCTAGCAAAAATCTGGTTACTCAGTAATTAGAACATGGCCTATTAGACTGGAAGCTTATCGCCACTGGATTAACCCAGATTATGAAAGCTTTCATCAATTATCAAATTATATTCTTTGTCAGGCCTTTTTAGGTATTTACTGCCAAAAATAGCTTTTCATTTTAGCCACAGACATGATGCATAATGTTTTCTCACTTGCAATAGTTTCTTCATTCAAATACCAAGTAATATCTCCATTTGTACAGATAAGGCTTTCATTTTCCCACTTCTTTTCCTCTAAAGTCAGCTTGAGTTTTACTCATTCATCCTAAGAATCACTAGCAATATTTATGGAATTCCCAGTAGCGTATCGGCAACTATTGCTTACTTCGATTTCCAAGATATTGCTATTACTGTATTTCCAAATGTATCCACTTCAGCACCTATAACTGATCACCCATGTTCCTTCCTTCCTTCATATATTTTAAATGACACTGATGTGAATTAAATAGTAAAGGTAAAGGAGTCCCTGCAGATTTTACTCTGCTTGTCTTTGCCGTCTGTAAGGGATGGTGCTCATCTTTGTTTCAAGGCCACTGAGCCACCGCTGTCCAAAGATATTTCCCACCAAAGTGGTACCTAGGTATCTGGTCACATTTGCATGCTTTTGAACTGTTAGGTTGGTAGGAGTTGGGGTGAGGATGAAAGTTCACTCCGTTGCATGATGCTTGGGTCTCGAACCTGATCTATCAGCTTTCCAGTTCAGATTATCTTAATCATTGAACTACCATGCCATCCTGAATTAGATAGTAAAGGAATAAAATACTTATTTACCAACAACCTCCAGATCATGTTTTGTTTTCCTTTGAACTATTTTTCAAGGATTAATAGCAATATACAAACTTGATTGTCATGCTTTATAGATGAACTTTCCTGCTTTATCCCCTCTAAAGATTATGCAAATGTTCTAAAATATGAAGGAATATCTCCGTTATTTTTGGTTACATTCCTGTTCAAGTCTACTTCCCACAATATTGGGTGTTCTATTTGTTTATATACTTTCAATAACAAGCATCACAGTAATATCTACTATATCATTATTGAGGTTTGTATGTAAATACATGTAGTTAATTAAGCAAAATGAGAATATTTAGCTAGAAACACCTTATTTAAATTTTTGCATTAGTAGATCCCTTGAATCCTAGAGATACCAGTCCTTTCATTACAAATAGAGAAACAATAGTGTCAGAACCATAAAGGAATGAATACAGATAGTCCTCAACTTACAACAGTTCGCTTAGTGACTGTTCAAAGTTATAAAAGCACTGAAAAAAGGGACTTACGGCTGTTTTTCACACTTATAACCATTGCAGCATCCCCATGGTCACGTGATCAAAATTGAAATGACAACTAAGGGTCACATGATCCCCTTTTGCAATCTCCTGCCAAGCAAAGATGGCAAGAAAAATCATAAAATGGGGCAAAACTCACATAACTAATTTCTCATTTAGCAACTTAAATTTTGGGGTCAATTGTATTAGTAAGTTGAGGACTACCTGTGATATAAATTAAATTGTCAAAAGCCTGAATGGCCATTGTAATAAGGATGCTTAGGACATCCTTTCAGGGTTTTTTTTTTAATTTAACGTTTTTCCAGTCCAGCATCTAATAAAATTATTGGCAAGGAAGTTACTTTTATAGCTTCGGTGAATATGGCAGAATCCACTTTTAGAATATGATGGTAGTCCTCAACTTACAACAGTTCATTTAGTGACCCTTCAAAATTACAACAGCACTAAAAAAGGGACTTATGACCATTTTTCANNCTTATGACCATTGCAGCATCCTCATGGTCGTGTGATGAAAATTCAGATGCTTTGCAATTGACTCACATTTATGATGGTTGCAGTTTCCTGGGGTCATGTGATCTCCTTTTGTGACCTTCTGACCAGAAAAATCAGTAGGGAAGCCAGATTCACTTAACAACTGTGTGACTAACTTACCAACTGCAGGGTGGCAAGGAAAGTCATAAAATGGAGCAAAATTCATTTAACAACTATCTCACTTAGGAACAGAAATGTAGAGCTCAATTGTGAATATAAGTTGAGGACTACCTATAATAAGGGTTTTCTTTTTCATATGGAAAAGTCCCCCACCCCCAGTACAATGGGATGATGGTGGGTGAAATGGTAGTGAAGGTCATAATACATAGTTTGGTTATTCATGCATCATTTGCCCTGAGATAATAGCTTAGCTATTATCTCTGAGTCTGCTTTGCCTAAAAAAACAATAAACCAATGGTAAAGCAATAAGAAGAGCCTAAAAGCTATTGTGCTAAATGTTTGAGCTCTTGTTCCTCGCTAGAGACTCAGCAGAATTGTTAGATGAAATGACAAGAGTTCACTTAAATTCTCTTTAGCTGACAATCATGATCCACGATCCTTGTGAAAACCCTATTGTGGAGTGATGATGAATCTCAGCCTAAAGTAATAGCAAAGGTTATGACATCTTGCTCACTACAAAAGCAAGTTTACAGTTGACCATGAAATCCTGACTCACACCTAGTACATCAATACACCCTTGGCCTGCATAATAAAATCAGTATCAAGTTGGGGTTTTAGAGGTTAGTTTTGTTAACTAAGGAGAGTGTGAGAAATGTACAGCTACCACCCTATCCAGGTATACAGTATGTTCAAACACAGTCTTTTAGCTATTGGCACCACAAAATAGCTTCTTGGTAAGGTAGGCAATATAATCCTTGCTGATCATAAGATCTCAACCTTTCAACCGTTTGACCTATCCTTGTAAGGCAGTGCAAATCATAGAAAGAATTCTTTGTCAGAGATCCAAAGCCAAGCACCGATCTGAAGTGATTGCAACAAGTAGCACCCTTCTTCTAATCAGCAGAATGGCTACATCACTTCGCTTTGTAATCGGCTGTGTGATGCACTCCATGAAGAGTGGACACACACATACCACCTTGCTTATGTTCAGAACTCCTGGGAGGGTAGAGCTGCCACTCCCAAAAACTATATCCCTCTGGATGGAAAGCAGTTGGGAGGCAGACAGAACCTGAAGCTGTCCCATTCATCCTTGATCAATACCTCAGCTCTTCTCCTGTGGTTCTTTGTAGTGTAATTTTTAGATAAAACTCAGAAGTTTCAGGTGGGAGCAGATATCTCATGGTATAACATCTATTTCTATGCAATAACCTGGTTATGACATTACCATGGTAAGGAATGGATTAGTGCTACACAGAATATATTTGCATTTCATTTCATGTCCCAAAGGTGCTTTTCAAGAGACAACTGGACTTTCTGGTTTTTCTTTGACGACATTTCACTTCTCCTCCAAGAAGCTTCTTCAGCTCTGACTCAATGGTGGGGAATGGAAAGAGTTATACTCCTTGCAGACAGCTGTTCATTTGCATTCTTTTAGAGAGTCGTTAAGGTCACCTGGTGATTTATCTGAGTCATCAGGGTCACCTGAGTGGTGCAAATGGGTTCTTGGGATGGTTGAAAGGACTGTATTGTAGATTGGAGATAGACAATTTCATATTTCATATTCTGTTGAGGGAGGGCTGTTCTATTTTGACAAAAATGGCCTCTTTGACCCCTCTTTCAAACCAGCAGTCTTCTCTGTCCAAAATGTGGACTTTGCTGTCTTCAAACGAGTGTCATGTGTCTTTTAAATGCAGAACCAGAAAGTCCAGTTGCCTCTTGAAAAAGCACCTCTGGGACAACCATGACCTTGATGACTGAGAATCTCCATAGACATTTCATTTTCATCTGCAGCATTTCTTTTCTAAAAAAAATCACTCCTAGATAAGAGCCTTAAAAATTGAAAAAGTACAAGTGCACCTATGCATGAGTACATAAAGTAGTCATGTACAGCTTTCACAGTGTGTCCTTTCTCTGACAAATTAGATGCTGTAAGTGAGAGAACAGTATGCTGCAATGAACTTCTATTGCATGGAACCAATTTCCATTTGCTGCTTTGACATACTGTATTATATCTCCCTTGGGATGGAATGAGATGGATGGATACCAACTGTACCTGTGGTTTGGATATTATCTAACATATTATGGACATACTTATAAAATATTCATGCTTCTACATTGAGATCTCTTGTCCTTTTCTTTCCTTCATGTACTCAGGAACCACACTACTTATGAGGATGAAGCCCGATATACTAGTACATTATAATTGGGGGGAAAGGTTAGTACAGCATAATGAAGAAATGGAGAACTTTTGAAAAAAAAAACATTTTGAAATGCTATTAACATAATTATTTCAGTCATTTCTGTCAGTTATTTCAGAAGGTCAAAATCTCACTTTAAAAAAAGAACACATTTTTTAAATGAGGTGTGTCTCTCATAAAGTTTCATTAAACAGAATATGTGGTGGAAAATCCATTAAGCACAACAGTGTTTCCTGATATGGAATTATGCATTTCCTCATTGAATTAATCAGGCCAGGGGGAATCTGCAGGAACAGGTCAAAAAAGAAAAGACAGAAATTATGACTACATGATTGAAGTTTCCAGACTGACCTTTTTGACTTTTAGGTCTCCAGCTCTTAAGGATGTACCAGAATGAAATCCATGCCATTTTATCTTTGCCAGTTTCAGACCACTGTACAGGAGCAGCAGATGATGATGATATCCTAGCAAATGCAGGGCCATTGGATGAACCCTGTGGACTGGTGATTGTCTTCAACTTATACTGATGTTCTTTCAGTCTCGTCATGGTGACAACTATTTCTCATAGAATGTCTGCTGGGAATTGGAACACATCTATGGTCCTAAAAATAAAGTGTTTGTATTCCTTTTGGTACTTTGTGAGCTTCTTTAAAAGATTAATAAGTTTATCTTCTTGGCTTTGGGGAAAGGATGGATGTTGACTGTATCTTTTTCTTTTATATATTAAAAGGCAAGTATCGGCAGTATTCTTCACCAATGGGAATCATATATTACTCTCAAATAATACCTATCTTTTAGCATTACAGATCCACGCATTTTAAAAAGTAAGTTATAATTGTCAGGCGTCCTTCCAAGGATTGTAAAAATCATACTATTATAGGGTAGTGGAGGGATGTTGTAGTGTAAATGTGGGCTATTGCATTAAGCAGTGTCCAATTGATGAAGGAAAACTATGAGATATCCTCAGATTTTGGATGTAGAATTATTTCCAAATTATAAAATAAACAGGCCCATGTCATATTACATTTTCATGTGGATACTACCTCACCGCTATATAACCTTAATGTCAGTCTGCAGGACTTCCATATAGAGACAAATATACAGTATCTGTATCAACTTTTCCCAATCAGACCATAAATATGATCAGTCAGGGTTACCATCACTACGGCAGAATAGCTACATATATGATGGATTTATCCATTTGCATTCAACTTCAATTCAGATGGGCATCTCTTGTGTAACAAGGAAGATGAACTGCCAGCAGAAAAAGAAGCTATTGAAGTAGGAGGTTAGCCCTTGCTTTCTGGATAGTTCCTTCAAACATACAGTCCCAGAAAACTAAGATAATTATTTTTCTTGAAGATTCATTGGGAATATTTTTCTACTACACGAAGCTAGATTTCAGATTAGCACACAATTTACTGATTTCCATTTTTGTCATTTTGAAAGGAGTTTTCTCATAAGACGTTGACAATGGCTTCAGAGACAATGCATTACTGAATTTCCAGCATCGGAAAGCATCAGAGATATTTTGCGAGACGACTCCTGTAGACATGGCATCCCAAAGGCATGTCTGTCTGAGAAGCCAAATGCCTGTAAGAGTTGCCAGTGGTCAAGTGCCTTTACCAGCACACAAAAGCTAGTCAGGCTCCTAAAGTTACCGTAATGTCCATAATCTTTTATTTATAAGTCTCAATTCACTTGTCACTTGCATCTTTCCCAAATGCAACAGTACAGCGAGAAACGGNGTAAATGTTTTATGCAGACTTGTGAGGAAGGCTGTATCATCCATAAAATAAAAGATAATTTGATGAAGAATGCATTCTTGCTGACACTTAATATTTGCAATATACCATATATGACATTATTTCCTGCAACAAGGACCAGGCCTGCTGTTTTTTGTGCATTCTTCCTCAGCAGTTTGTTGTTTTATTTAAAAGGAGAAAATGGAACATGACAGCTGATGGTTTTCAGTGATCTTTAAAAGTAAAGATAAAATAATAAGGTAAAAGTAAAATAAATAATACATACATATATATCGTGGTTCCCATTACTCAGACACAAGAGGAAGTTACCTCCAATCCTCCCCACTTAGTTTTATTTTCTACACAGTGTTCACTGTGTCAAAGCAAAGCAAACCCATATCATTTTGTAACAAAATAAGCAAATACATATTCTCAAGTTTTTTTAAAAAATATACCATGCCTCCATAGCTTCTCTTGAAAGGAGGCATCAAAAAAGAAGTCTCTGTTGAAACTACACAATTGAAATCCTATCCTTTTGTATATGTGTGGGATGTCATCACAGGTACAGAAGGAGCAGGGTTTTTAGTACACAGTCATGACTACCATCTTGACTATTTTGGGGGGACCCTTCCTGTGGATGGTCTCACATGCTCATGAGATATACACCCTGGTGAGTGTATAGTACACTATGTCTGGGTTCCAGAAAAACCCAACTCCAATTAAAAACTCTGAGACAGGCATTTTTTCAAAGTTTCCTTTTATTAGAGTAGTTATATTGGCACATCTGGGAAAACCCAAATTTGAAAGTTCCGGGTTTTCCTCCAATAAGTAAAAAATTACAAATCCACCCCCTGCACCCATCATTCCATCACATGCCCCAATCACCATGCATTCCAACTTGAGACATCCCCTCTACTACTCCTCAGCCAGGGTCAGGAATAACATGACCTTGATTTTAAAGAAGAATGCTATTATGTCTAACCACATACACTCCATGAAATCCCCCCTCCCCCTGCTCAAGAATGTGGCAGCGTGGAAGCTTCNCCCCCCGAAAAACATCACGTCCTGAAAAATACAATAAACAAAATACAACAAGGGGTTAATGTGCTGCCATCAATCCACTTAACCCCCTCTCCTTCCCCATCAGTTCTAATATATAATACTGAACAATACTGTAGTATCTTATTGCTTTTCCATTTTCTGTACAATTTTGTTCAATTTCTATTCATAAATGTTTTTACTTTATAGCACTGAAATTTCGGGAAGGATGATTAAAATAAGCCTGGTTGATTTCATTGATAAATGTTATATTTAGATCCATTCCTGTATTATCGTCTTATAATCTGGTTATTTTAATGCTATAAAAATCAGTGTCAGATCTTGCCCACCATAAAAATATTACCTGAAGAGACTCTTGGGAAGAAGAAAAAATAAGTCTAATCCCTCAACAAAACTCAGAAAGGATCAAATAAAATAATTTAAGCAAGAAGTTCCTGCATGAAAGCTTATATCTCACATATATCTACTCAAAGTAATTTGGTACAAGATGGGCAGCTATGGAAAGGAGAGGAGAGGAGAGGAGAGGAGAGGAGAGGAGAGGAGAGGAGGAGGGGGGAAGGTGTTAAAAACTGGGCAGAATAAAAAGGTTAAAATAATTATTGTTTGTGTTTTAACTTTTGCATCTAGTTAATACTCTTTCTTATTATATTAAAAACAATTTCACTTGACATTCAGAGATAACAAATTTTTTGTCTTTCCTTTGTCTTTCCCCCATTCCAAAAACAGCTTGGCTTCAGCTTGATTATCAGTATGATTCACATACTCTCCCTACTTGATGCAATTCTATGCTATGGCCTAACTAAACTGTTTTCTCCATACTACTCATGGCTGTTTCTTAAGCCAACTTCAGAAAATCCAGTCCAGATAGGTTGGTTATAGGGCTAAATGGCCTCAGTCCAAGTTATGGCCATTAGGAGACCTAAGAGCCATGGTGGCACAGTGGTTAGAATGCAGTACTGCAAGTTACTGGCTGCCTGCAATTTGGCAGTTCAAATCTCACCACGCTCAAGGTTGACTCAGCCATCTATCCTTCCAAGGTAGGTAAAATGAGGACCCAGATTATTGGGAACAATATGCTGACTCTATAAACCGCTTAGAGAGGGTTGTGAAGTGGTATATAAGTCTAAGTGCTGTTGCTGTTGCTAATTCATCATTCTATTTCTTTCCTTTCTGTTTCTTCAGAAAAGGCTAGCTTGGCTGGTAGGTGCGATTTGGACTGGTTTAATTGGATCTGCTTTTCTTTTTCTTTTTTTAAGAGATTGTTCTTCTAACCTAGTTCCTATGCTTTTCATTCGCTTTCTCCAATATTTGTATACATGGAGGCTTTCATATTCCCTTCTCAAGTGTCCCAGCCTCTCCTTGACTGCTCCCTATCCCTCTTTCTACAGTTTAGTATCTCATGGAATAATAGAATATTTATTTGATATATAGACTGAATTGCCTTTTTAGCAGGAAATGTGAATCACTTTGGGTGAAAAAAAGTATGTATTTCACTGAACAATTAAGGAACATGACCTATATGCTTTTGAAGCCTCTTTTAAGTTACAAAATCTTCTGCAGATTTTAAAGATGTAAGCCATCATTTGAAAAGGAAACTGGATAAGAAGCTAAGCAAAGAGCCATTCAATTATTCTGTATTGTCTTAATGAAATCAAAATAACATGAATGGTTTCATGATGATCTCTGGGTATTTCAAAGGGAATTAAAGTTGTTGCTTTCTTACACCTATCTTTGTAAAGGAATGTGAATCACTGCTTCCTTCATCTTGTCCTTGGAAGATCAAATGAAATATTCCTGTGCAAGTTTTAAAGTTTCTTGAATTCAAACTTTTTCCCCCCTGAGAAATAGAGAAATTCACCTTCATTGCAGAGTACAAATTCTATTTCTGTCCATTTTTTCTCATGATTTTTGTTTGTGATTTTCTGAAGGAAGGATGCATTGTTAGAACACTTTGGCTTTTTTTTTAAAAAAAAGTCAATACATGGGGACAATATCAATAAATTAGACCTGATCGGTAAAAGTAGATTGGGAGATGTATTATTTCTCAAAGCCTTTTGATGTTAGAATTGGAGTCAGGCAATGAAATTGAAGTTGAGCATTTCTGAATAAAATAAAGCAAAACATCGTATGACTCAGACTTTTGATTATGGGATATGGTCAAGCAATGACGTGGAAGCTCAAAGGCTGCCATCTCCATCCCAGTGCCTTTAAGAAGCTTTGGGTTGTGACTCTGTGGATTTCCTGTGAGCAGTTCTAGGAACTTTAATCCCATCTAGATTTAAAGGGCAGCAGAACTATAGTCTGAACTATGGCTTGAACTATATCAATGCTGAACTATAGTTTGATTAAATCAGGAACTAATGAGTTGAGACTCACCCATGAGAGAAAGACGGGGCACTAAAAGCCTGAACACATGACCTGCTTAAAATGGTCCTGGTAAATATCACTGCTAGTGATATCTGCTCCTCTTGAAGTCAAAATTCCCAGTTTTGAAAAGGAATTAGGTTCATTGGTGAAGGAAAAGGCTGTCTGTCTGTGTTTACTAATGAGGTCTGTCTCTGTAGTTCCCAAATACCAGTGAACCTGTACACATCTTCCTTGGTGCTTGCTAATCTTCTTGCTGAAATTGGTTTGTTTTATATCATCTTTTTACTTTAAAAAAAGAAATAGAAAAGTAACTGGCAGGGATGAAGAGTGAAATGCCAGTTTCATGCAAGTATCTTCTAACAGATTTTTGATCTATGTTTGTTCTGTTATGTTTCCCACTCATAAAGTGTAAACGAATAAGTATCAGTGTTGCTCTGTTTCATTATCTGGAGGCTAGTCAATGCAATCAATAAGATTTACTTTCATCATTACAGGGTTGGAGTCTTAAAGTAAGTTATGGCTCCACCCATTGTTAGTTCTGGTTCTTTCACTATCAATAGTCTCCGGCTAGGTTTTCCAATAAGTTTGCTTTTTTTCCTATAGTTGTGCACAGGAAAAATAAATTCCCCAGTCTTCAATAAACCATGAAAAGGCTGATAAATAACCTATTCATCATTTCAGATATGTGTGTTTTCCTTCCTCCTTTATTATTTTACTTCTCTATTGAACAATTCCATTGCCATTACAGAAACTTGATGGGATGAAACCCACAAATGGAACAAACAGCTAGAGGTATTTAAATTATTTAAAAGAAATAGACCAAATAAAAGAGGAGGTGGAGTTGCACTTTATATAAGAAATAACTACACCTCTACAGAAATAGAGCACAGCAATGATGAAAATTATCTTGAATGCATTTGGGTCAATATTAAAGGGAGGAAAATGACATTGCCATAAGTCTATACTATAGGCCACTTAACTAAAGAGAGGAAATAAGATGAACTTTTTGCTAGTCAGCTAACTAAAGTATGTAGGAACAATCACAATAGTAATGGGGATTTCAGCTACCCTGACATCAACTGGGAGACAAACTCTGCACCAAGTGGAAGATCCATCAGGTTCCTAACAAGCCTAGCAGACAACTTTGTTTCCCAAAAAGTAAAGAAGGCAACAAGGGGATCAGCCATATTGGACTTAATTCTCACTAACAGAGACGAAATGATAGAAGGTGTTGAAGCTACAGGA
>AZIM01008582.1:0-17797 GCA_000516915.1 Ophiophagus hannah | reverse complement strand
TAAGTCGAATAAATAAATAAATAAATTACCTTTGATGTATTGCCTTGCCTAATGAAAACCTTCTCGTCGTCACTGAATAGATGGGACCATCACTTAACCATTTCATCCTATAGCTCAAGAGATGAAAATTGAAAAATTATTATCCTTGAAATAATTTTTGTAAAGGTTTATTTAATTTCATGTTACAATTAGCCCAAAAGCTGTTTAAACTAAGTTTAAACCTTCATCCCCTACTCAAATCATTTCTATGATTTTCACAACATTTGTCTGACCTTTTGAAAACTGATATGACAGAATAAGAAACAATCCTGCGTTCGCCCTATGTTTCTAACTGAATAAATGGAATAGTAAATTTTGATCCAAAATCTATTAACTGCTTTGAATAATATTTATACATTACAAAAGTTGGAGGAATATTGTCAAATTAATTAATTCATCTGAACTATGAGCTATTGAAAAGACCTGGCAGTTAAAATCTATTCGCAATAGAAGTTTCGGTTACAGGAAACAGTTCTTATCCACGTGTGTTTTAGAACCCTAAAATGTGTGTCTATGTGTTATAGAAAACTACTGAGGAGGCATTTCACTTCAAGATGGGTATAAGCATGGGACTTTTGTACTTTCTTGGTACCCATTTTTCCCTCTTAGCATATAATAGGACTGAGTGAAGCAAGTTGCTTCACACTACAGAAGTGCATTCAGAGCACATGCCTTCAGATCGGGGTGAGGAATTCTGGGAGTTAAAGACTACATAATTTAAACTTACCAGGTTTGAAAGGCACTGCTTCAGATCATGAAAGCAGTCAGTTTCAAGCACCCAGAGGATCCCAAATTCTCTTATTTTACTCCACTATTCATCTTCTCTTCATGACGAGGTTTCGCCCTTCAAGAACTGAAATTGAGAAATACCAACATAAATTTGTTCCTTTTGTATGTTATTTTCTTCTACAAGTAGAATATACATTTGAAGAAATAGGTATGGAGTTTAAAACGGTTTAAAGTACAGATTTTCTCACAAATGTAAAGTACTACTTTTTAGCAATGCAATTAAAAAAGCTAAATTCAATGAAAAAGATATGAAAACTCTTAATCTAGCACTTCTCTGTGCTACTGAAATCAAATTAAATCATTTTTTTTGCCATTTGGTTACAAATTCATTCCTTCTTTAAAACCTGAATTAACTGGGCAGTTATTCCTTTTTAATAAGACTTGTAACTTTTTACATTAGGGTCCAGTCTCCCTGTCTGTTTATCATTTGTTTGTTTTTTCCCTAAAGCTCAGGATAAATAAATATTTACTATAACTTGGAAAAACAAGAGCAGCATAAAAACACTTATTCGTTTTCCTTTTGATCCAATTATATTTTATTTTTTAATGTGAGTTTTGTAGAGTTTATTTCAGACACAACTTTCCTGGATTACTTGGTAGCTGGAAGCATCTGCCAGTTCCTGTTGCTTTCATCAGAATGATAAAAGCAGAGTCTTGGCATTTGTGCCACAAGTTCCAGCTCTTTTAGATGAGTATGAAATGCCACAGCGCACAAAAAAGAGGCAGGGATTGTGTCACAATACTGCTTTGCTGATTTCCTTATTCGGATTGCCTCTTGCTCTCCTCCAACCCCAATGCTGTTATTGGTAGTTAACAATAAAGCAAAATGTACTATGGTGTTTCAAAGTTATGTACAACAAAGGTGTTTTCCCCATTTTACATTTTAAAAACAGAATGATTGAAACAATAAAATTAATCCTGTTTTGTAATAAACCATTTACTTCATTTAAAAAAACCCACCTCCATGCCCTAATTTATTGCTAATCTGAATATCAGTAAAGAGAACTTGGATAAATTTAAAGATATTCTTCAGTGGAATTTTTGCCTTGAACGTACATTTTAGATTTAATTAAATGCAATAATTCAAAATGTATGTGAGGTATGAAAGAATATGTGCAATTATTTTTTGCATTTAAGAAATCCTTCATTTATTTATTTATTTTTATTTACTTGTTTTGTTAAGCGATTATTAGATAACGGGTATAAGTATAAACATGGTTATGAATACATGAAATGGATATGAATAAGAAAAAAAAGAAACAATGGGACAGGGACGGTAGGCATGTTGGTGTTGCAGAGTCAAATTAGTAGGTGACAAGACATTTTTTTCTGATATTCTAAAATTTGTTATCTAGCTTTGTTAGGAATGTCTCCCCCCCATTATGACCACAAAATCCAGAAGCAATTTCCAAGTAGAAACAAAATTAAATATGTTCTCTGATTTGGATAAAGCAATCAATTTATCTATAGTCTGATTTTCCATACTGCGGGAAATTTTATACATACATATACATATACATACATACGTGTACACACACACACACACACGTTATACTATTTATACTGTTATGAATGAAATTTTGATTTTGCTGATTAGATAGGTTTGTTGTTATAGAAATGGCTAGTATATACTACTGTGTAAAAGTAAAAAGTTGAGGCTGTAATGTTATTATCTTCTATTGTGCTACAAAGAGTTGGAAGTCAATGCCATTTTTTTTCTTTTTCCCCTTCTATTCCACATTTTCTTTTCTTTTCTTTTTCTTTTCCATTATTTTTCTTTTCCTTTATATTCTATATTCTGATAAAATAATACAATTTCTAAACCCTTGAGAAATGTCTTTTTTGTATACATTTGCCTCATAATATAACTGCATAACAGGTTAGGCTTACAGATGAATTCATAAAATAATGTCAACAAGAAATAGTTAGACACTCATAGAAATCTGGGTCACCCTCTACCCTGACCATTTACCAACTTTTATGTACTGTTTGCATTGTTGAAAAGAAAGAAAAGGAAAAAAAGTATTTTTAGTGGATGTTCTAGAAGATTTTGAAAATATGGTTGTTCTCCCAGGCATTGAGATAGGTTGGATGAGGCTCTCCTGTTTATTAAGTTTTATTTTTCAATATGTTGTATGGATCCCATCAAGAACCAAAGGTGCTTTTTCAAACTTTTTTTGTTTTTTTCTTGAAGATGTTTCACCTCTCATCCAAGAAACTTTAGTTCAGTTCATCTTCAATTCATCTTTAGAAGAACTCAAGCACATCTGAAGAAGCTGCTTGGATGAGAAGCAAAACATCTTCAAGAAAAAAAAAATCAAAGAAAAAGCACTTTTGGGACAACCATGACCTGGATGGGTGAGAATCTCCATAGACATCCCATCTTGAAATTATTCCATTATTTGTTCTGGTCTATTTTATTGCCTGTCATTGTTTTTATGTTGTTATTTATTCTGCAAGTTGCACAGAATCAGATGGAGTCAGACAGTCAGGCAGCATCAAAATTGATGAAATAAAAAGATTAAAATAAATAAGAAAACTACTGTGATAGCACATAGCATACTTTCTATTTTTCTTTCCAACAAACTACAATGCTTTGTACTATTGTCCATATTTTTAATTGCTAGGTAGGGATAACATATTCCTCATGTATAAAAAAGATAAATTGGGACTGGGACTTTCACTTTGCAATTTCAGCAAGAAGCGGCATTTATGGTTAGAGAAATGGGTAAGGGGGAGATTAAGATGCTGTAGATGTGCCAATAGCAATATATGTAGTGATAATTAAAGATATTTCAGAAGGATGTTCAGCTATGTCTCTTGTTATTGTTGGTGTTGCTCTGATCATTTGTCTCATTAATATGTTTAGTAATTTTTCTTCCTCTATTACTTTTTTTAAAATACAAGTGGGTTACAATTTTTAAGAAATTGTCAAATTCTGTAACCTCAATCTGTGTGTTATTTCCAGAGGTTTAGTATACTTACTAAGTTACTTTTTTTCTCTCTGATATCTCTATCTCTCTTTATTTTTCATTCTCCTTTTTCTTAATTTGGCAGGCCAACTTTTTTTTTTTTTTTTTGGTCTCTCAGAATAGGCAAAATAATTCAGGACCCTGGCAGGCTTCTAGCGATAAAAAGGAAGTCAAGGGGAAGCACATCTCTTCTATTAAAAAAACAAATCTAATATTCCTGGTATTGTGAATTTGAAGAGTGATATTAATATTCCCTTTGTCATGTCAACTTGTTTTCAGTCTTCAGTATTTGAAAATGATGGCCTTTTGATTCCATGTTATTGTTCCTCTTTTCTATTGAGTGTTAGCATTTAAGCCCGGGTTTTCATGACACCAAATTAATGTAAATCCAAAGCAGCAATTATGAAATAGAAGGATTATTTGGAGGCATCTTATCACAACTGGGACCAGTGCCTGGCTTGCATTTCAGCATACACATAATTTTTTAATTTAATTTTGAATAGTTAAGTAAACATGAATAAAGCAGAAGTACAAAGGTCAAGGGAAGGGAAGAGTTATCATCTTAGACAGCTAGGAGTCTACATACATATTTCTTTCTCTCAAACCATGAACAACATACTGATTCCTTTTAGGCAGATGGTTTTGTTCCCCCTTCATGTTCCTTTGCACAGATCATTGTTTTAGCTTCCTATTCTTTCTTCTTATCCCTTTCAAATATTTAATTCCATTTTATATATTATGGACTTATCTCTTTATCCATTGTCAATGATTAATTTAACTTCTAAAAAAATCTTGATGGCAAATTCAGTCATGACACTGTGGCAATAAACTTGATTATTTTTATTCTCTGTGGTGTCTATTGACCTCCACACTTCCCAATTTTGACTAGATAATCCATTTGTCTCAACTTCTATTTTTCTATTTCTTTTTGTCCACAGCTTCTCTGTCATCTGCTTTGATTTCTCTATCGTAGTCATTTGTTCATGTCATATTCCTTTATATTATATTAAGTTACCTCACCCATTTGAGTCTTGCTACCATTTCTTTAAAATGTTAGTATTTCTTTAAAATGCTCCTAAAATGTGCATTTCACCACTGTTTCCTACCTTCTGATGCAATAATTTACAGTCATCTGCTCTTGATGTTTTGAGGACAACAGCACCCAAGGGATCTGCTGAACATTTAAACAATTGTCTATCTTCACTAAAATACTCAAGTTTGCACATTTTTTATTCTGTTGATGAAAAGATCGCTAGGTTTGTATTCATGAACAGATCTATTTGGATGAAGATGCAGGATTATATCTCTCTTTTAAACAGCACCACCATACAGAGAAATGTACATGTGTTTTTCCATTCCATCTGGGGGAAAAATCAGGATATTCTTGGTATTTGGGATTTTCAATTGTCTTATTTTTATTTCAACACTTTGAATTTTCAACTCAGTTTATAAGGCATAAATTTTAATAACAGGAGGAAAAGCTGATATTTCTGATGTGCAATTGTTGTTATAGTAATCTGTAAACCACTTATCTCCCTGAGCTTTAGTTACAGATTAAAGGAAGAAGTCCAAATTTGAAGCACAGTTAACCAGACATGCCACTGAATGCATAACAATAAGAACAACAACAACAAAGAAAACATTGTTAATACTGCTTGGTAATGCAGTATAATAAGGTAATCTCCCAAAAACTGCCAAAATAAATTCTAAGGAGATCTTGAAACACCCTGAGAATGAAGAAGAAAAAAACATAAATATTGTTTGCAAAGAAAAAAATATTTCTTGAAATTAGGAGTAGACCACAAATTAAATGGACTCTCAGTAATTAAAAGATCATTTCATTTTAGTACTTTATGCCACATGCAATTGGTGCTGCCTTGAATTGGAAAATATCACAAAGTATCAAGATCTGAAAATCAAAATTGAAAGATTAGGGGATAAACTAGGTGTAATTATTGATACACTAGGTACCATACTAAAAAATATTGGTAATCTTGGAAAAAATCTTAGAAAATATACACATTGGCAAAAAATCAGTCAATTAAAAATGGTTACACTGCTTGGATCCACACATACTTTATACTATGTCAATTCATTACAATTTTGTAAGTCCTTGGGAAAACCTTAGTACATATGAAAGCCAAAACCAGCTAAAGACCTGGAAGCAGTAATTTCACACTTCGGTGTATATAAAAGCAATTAACAACTGGGCAATTTCTGTCATTAGATACTGCTGGAATATTTATGACCACAATTGAGCAAAAAAAATTCTGTTGTTAAGGGAGACATTTGTTAAGTGAGTTTGCCTCATTTTACACCTTTCTTGCCACAGGTGTTAAGTGAATCACTGCCAAAAGGTCAGAAAAGGTGATCACATGATTCCAGTACATTGCTACTGTCATAAATATGAGTCAGTTGCCAAGCATCTGAACATTGATCATGTGACCATGGGAATGCTGGGATGGTCATAAGTGTGAAAATTGGTCATGTCACTTTTTTCAGTGCCTTGGAAATATCGAAAGATTACTAAATGAACTGTTGCAAGTCGAAGACTACCTGTAGTGAATTAAACTTAAGCAGAACTAAAAGCCCTGGAGAGAAGACCATCAGTGTTGACAAAATCACCAAGAGTCATTAGGAAAACATAGCTTTATGTGGTGGAGCCATAGTGGTTAGAATGCAATAGTGCAGACTAATTCTGCCCATTAGCAAGAGTCAAGCTAGATTGGCTCAAGGTTGACTCAGCCTTTCATTCTTCTGAGGTCAGTAAAATGAGGGTCCAGATTGTTAGGGGCAATATGCTGACTCTGTAAATCATTTAGAGAGGGCAGTAAAGCACTATGAAGTGGTATATAAATCTAGGTGCTATTACTATTTATTCAGAATAGCTTACATCATGCAACAATACCCTTAGCATCATCAAAGAGCAATTTCTGCCTATCCCAGGAAGACTCCATAGAAATGCCAAACCCAGTCTAAATATCCTGCTGACTGTGTGACTGACCATATAATATATACATTCTCTAAGTCCTTAGAATTTCAATAAAAAAAATATTCAGTCTAAAGACAGTGTTCTTTGTTGGATAATAATAATAATGATAATAATGATAATAATGATAATAATGATAATAATGATAATAATAATAATAATAATAATAATAATAACAACAATAAAACATTCACTTGCTGTGAATCGTACATGGAAATTCAATATGAGTATTGGCTCATTTTATAAGACAATGTTTTTCAGGTCCAAAGTGGTCACAAAGACAGATTGCTAAAGATTCATGAATTGAAATTGAACAGCTTTTATTTATTATTAGTATTATTCTGCCACTCAAAAGAAGATTTCAGGAAGCTGTGAGAATATTCATTTTCCTAGAAAAGATGTAGCCTCCTATTTGAAAAATATGAAAAAATGAAAACAATATGAAAATGCCTCTGGAAATGTGAATCTTTCAAGTGTCACCATATGTCACTGTTATTTGCTTCCTTATGAGGGTATCATTGTTTAGCTACTTTATTAACTTCATTGCAGATGGCTCACATAATCAGTCATGGTCATGGCTTAAAGGAATCTCAAGTTTCCATCTCCGGTCTGCATCTCATATAACTACCTTATATATTAAGCTTGTCTTGTCCTAAAACTGTTTCTCTTCACCAATATACACAACCTGGAACAGATGGAAATAGCACAGATATAAACAACAGGAGATGAATTTCAGAAGTGGAATCGGGAATAACAGGGTTAGTGTGGCAATCTTTGTTTGTTTGTTCATTTGTGGGACAATCATTTAAATTGAAATTGTGAAGTTAAATCTTTGTCCAGATTAAAAGCTATGTGACATTACAGATGTGCAGAATTGTATATGTTATGTAAGGAGCTAACAAATTATCACTAAAGGCAAATTATTACGTTCTGACGGTATTTCAGATCTCTAGGCATACTGATGCATAGAAGGTAATTCTAGCATAGGGTGGAAAGAAACATATGTCCTCAAAGCCAAGTCACAATGGGGAACCACCTTAATAGGCTTATCAAGGTACCCAACTGAGTCTAGGTAATGAAGGACATATGGTGCATTTCACCCTGCACTGTAATGTTCTTTTAATGTCTGCAAATAATTACACCAGTACAAAAAATTAGCACATTTTTTTCTCACCAGTATGGAGGGCTCTTTCATAAAATAAATCCATGTTCTGACTAATTATTGGTGCTTCCTTCTTAATTAGTTTCTCCTTTGATAATGGTGACAGGTTTCTGTGTGTGCCTTTTATTATAAAAATTTTTGTGCATATTAAAAGCTGGGTTGAATTTCATGGTATTGTACAGTTTATATGTACTGTATATGTATATAATGCATGTTGAGAAATAATATGAGTTATTTTCATATATTTCATTTACACAATCAGAATTCAGAACAATGTGCCCAGGTATGAGTCACCACATTTCTTAATGCTAACTATAATCAACTCTATGATATTTTTCCACCTTGACATGCTTATGCAAGAGGCATCACCATCTGAAGTAAACTTATGTTCATTATACTGTGACACAGAGAAAACTCTATCTAGGACATCTCACAATTTAAGATTAATCTTGGGGGGGAAAACAGAGAAGAAAATATTTTGATTCTGTCAGTTCACCTTCATAGATGTATGGACTCAATCTCAGCAGAGTATAATTGACATCTTTTCTCATTTTCCTATGAATTACAATTTGAGACAAAAGTAATTTGATAATAGTGAATCATCTGAGAAAGGTCTATAGATGTAATGAGGAGCATGTTTTGGTGGCAAAGCAGGCACTGATCTCAAAAATGCACCATGGTTAACTGAGGGTTAACCAAACTTGACAGAAATGATATCCCATCATTCAAAGATCATTGCCTCACAGGATTTTGTCCACAGCATTTTCTTTAAATGGCTCAAACATGTTTCAATTAGACTTAGGATATTGCATTGCATACCAGATATATATTCCCTGCTAGAATTACAAAATAATAGACTACATACTGACCTGACTATAAACTTACTGTTGAAACCTTTTGCATAAAAACATTGGATGAGGAACAATTATTCGTTTCATCAAATAAGTGACTTGATAATGACTATCAACATTCTCCCCCCCTCATCACACACACCCTTCTCCTTTTTCTAAAAGGCCACAAGTTTTCCCTTGGAGTTAGGTTTTGCCTCAGCAGGGAATCAGCCTACATTTAGCACTTCTACTTCTTATATTTAAGAAAATCATCTAACTTAAAAGCTCTTGTAATATGTGCAATAAGTAGAATACTGCAATAAGCTTAGGTTATGTTATGTTGTTGGTTTGCGGTTATATTATTTAACTCTGCTGCAAAGATTTTGATTTTTGATGGATTAAAGCAAATCACTACTTGTATGGCTGAGACACCCTTTCTCCCTAATTATATGTCATGTACAGTATGTGGAGTACCTACAGATGTTTTTGATCGGTTAAATGCTCTTTCTTAATTTCCTCTTTCTGGACCATTTACACAACTGTTCTAAAGCTCTTTAGGGAAAATACAAGACTTTGGTGAATTAAGTTTTATGGACAAATCCTATTGTTCCATTTCAATTGTTACTTTTCTTTTTTTTTTCTCCTTGTTATGATCTTGCTATTATAGTTAGTAAATGCCAAGTTTTATTTCCTTTCTTCAATCACTTTACTGATTGAAACAAATAGTCTACAAAGGTATATTACTAAAATCTAGAATTCATTACCTATGGGTGTTATGTGAAAAAAATATCTTCCTTCAGGTCTGAAATGATGCAGGTATTACTGCAAATACTTCCACATAAATGAGAAGTTATGTCTTTCCTTATTGGAATTCTTATGTGGTGAAGGGATATAGATACAGAGAGATGTAGAATGTTGCCTATTGTATAAAAGGTGAAGAATTCTCTGGTTTCCAATGCTGAGACATTTTGAAATATTTTCTCTGATTCTTGCTGTTTGTTGAAGGTGTTGAGAATAGACAATAGTAATATGAACTAGTCTCCAATTCTCTGTTTTTTTTCTCTCCCTGGAGTAACACTTGGGCATCAAATGAAATTGTCTGAAAGTGAAATTAGGTCAGCTGTAATCAATTGCCATTTCATATAATAGCCTTTCACAAGTATAAAATAGATTTTAAGGAATGATTGGGGGGAAAAAAAGGAGAGCCATTCTGTCAGTGGCTATTATTCATATGTAATAAGCTGTTATACGACCTACATCATCTCCATATAATTCCTGCACCACTTTAAATAGTGGACAGATTATATCTGTGAGTTGTTAGACTTTTTACAAAAACAGTCCAAAAAGAGAAATGTGTCATCTTCCAGTTCTTTTTTAATCTGTACTCCCTGGCCGTATGAAGTTATGAAGTTACTTTCCCAAACTTGGGCCATAGCTGCTCCTGAAAGGTATACAGATACAGAAGAATGACTTTCAATCTGAAGCTCATTTTCAAAAGTTATCATTTATTACATGCACACACACATGCACACACACACACACACACACACATACACAATCAGAGAGAGGAGACAAAGATGTACCAAAACTTCAGTATAAATATGTAACTGTTCTCAGTTATTTTATTGTGGCAAGACATTTTTGCGAATGTGCAACGTATTCAGATTGAAAATTATCCTTTCCTTTGATTTTAGTAAATATATAGATATCACCTTGATTAGCTAAGCAAACCTAACTTTTACTTTCTTTTCCTTCTAAAATGAAATCAGAGATTTTAAGTATCATATTCTCTGAGTGATGGCAATTTGAGAGCAGGAATCAAAATACATGACAAAATCCCATAGTCCAATTAAACCATAATTTAAAAATACTCTTCCATTATAAGGCAATTTACATGCCTATAAATGCCCTTGAGCTTACCATAGAAGTAAAATAGCACATGAGTTCTGTGAATTTTCAGGTACATCTGTTCCTCATCTGAAGAGAACTGTTTTTAAATCAATTCAGGCATTGGGCTTTTTGATCCTAATAGAATTCAGCTATTGAACTGTGATATTGAACCTTTTCTAATATGCAGCATAGTGAAAGCTTTATATTAAAAGATTTGATGAAATTAACCTTCAGTCATTTTTGCATACACCCACATAACATATATAAAAAGGAGTCCCTGTGGATTTTGCTCTACTAGTTATTGCTGACTATAGGGGATAGTGCTCATCGCCATTTTAAGGCCACAGAACCAGCACTGCACAAACAGATTTCTGTGGTCATGCAGCTAGCAGGACATCACAGAGTGTTGTAACATTCCCTCCAATGTGGTACCTATTTTTCTACTCACATTGCATGCTTTCAAACTGCTAGGTCGGCAGGAGCTAGGGCGAGGATGGGAGCTCACTCTGTCATGTGAGAACTCAAATCTTTAAGCATATGTTTTCAGTATTTTAAAACCAATGTCAAGCAATTCAAGTAATCAATTGAAGCAACGTCTTCATAGAGAAAAGCCAGAGCCTCTGTAACAGAGTATAGACTTTGTATCTAAGGGCCAGCTTTTTTAGCCCCTCTTGTTGATAAGGACTAGAAGTAACATGGAGAAAATGCTTCATGCCTCTGCTACTGAACAATGTGGGGAACATGCCATAGCCCTGACTAATGACTATTCCACAAAACAGCTCTAACATTGTATAAAGATCATACAAATAAATACAACCAGAATATACGTCTGAAGAAAACACAGTTGAATGATAACAAAAAATACTAGTCTAGTGAAGAGAAGGACCAGGGAGCAATGATAGCAGTGTTCCAATATTTGAGGGGCTGCCACAGAGAGGAGGGCATCAAGCTATTTTCCAAAGCACCTGAAGGCCAGCCAAGGAATAATGGATGGAAACTGAACAAGATTCAACCTGGAAATAAGGAAAAAAATTCAGATAGTGAAAGAACAATCAACCAGTGGAACAGCTTGCCTTCAGAAGTTGTGGGAGCTTCATAACTGGAAGCTTTCAAGAAGAGATTGCATTGCCATCTGTCAAAATTGGTGTAGGGTCTGCTTGGGGGGGGTTGGACTAGATGACCTNNNNGGTCCCTTCCAACTCTCTTAATCTGTATCTGTATCTACTTCAGAAGTTAAAGATCATAAATCATTTATTCAAAATGCTACATGGAGCTCAGGCCTTGAACCTGGCTGCTGGCTTTCTAGCCAACAAGTCAAGGTCTTAACTGCTGAATGACCACACTGCTCCAAACACATGATAATTAATATTTGTTTAGGCAATCACCTTTGAAAAATTGGAATCAAGATCTTCTGATCTTTCCAGGACTATAACTACTAAGGAATCACTTGGTGAATCTCAGTATTGGACCTTTGTTCAAGTTACATACATTTCCAGAGAGATCATTATTTTCTGCTCACATAAAGCTCAAGAAGTCTAAAATGATAAACAAGCACATGATAAACAAGCACATTTTCAGAATAATTTACCTACTACCCAAGAAACTTATGCTTTTGTTTTTCTCTTTAATTCAGATATTTCCACTGACTTTTGCTTATAACTTGCATCAGATTTGCAGCTTTATTATCTAACTAGCATGCTGTTGCCTACCAACTGAGCCACAGGAGGAAGTAGGAAGTGCTATCTTTTCTTTCCTACTGCTTCCTTGATGGGGACTAGGCTACACAACTTTAGTGTGTGTATACATTGACAAGACTATTATGTGAAGATCAGGATCACTCTGAGCAGACATCTAACTTAAGCCTTTATAACTTCTGTTGCTTGATCACAATAGAGCTCTCAAAAAAATGGCTATTGCTATTAGCAAAGATGACAAGTCAACCTTTCACATCACTGAAAGTCCTCAAAGCACCTTGAAGGCAGAGACCTGCCTCTGAGAGAGCAGTTGCAGAATTTTCTGTTATTCAGGATTCATAAACAATGCTACAATTATGCCTTCCTCCTCCTCCTCCTCCTCCTCCNCTCCTCCTCCTCCTCCTCCCCCCCAGCATATTCCAGGTAGTGCAGGGTCCGCTTTTCAGATCATTGAGCACCACTTTGCACGGTCAGCTGTGTCTCCAGGGTGTAGGCCCACAGCTTGCATATCTTTGTGGATGGTGTCTTCCATCTCTGTTTTGGGTGTCCACAAGGTCACCAGCCACTGACTTCTAGTTGGTGTCTTGACAACAATGGGAGGTGCTGCTCTCAGGACATGTCCATACCAACAAAGCTAGCTTTCTCTCATCTTCTCTATAATTGGTGCCACACCAAAATGTTGTTGAATGGTGTCATTTGTGGTGTGGTCAAGAAGAGAAATGCCCGATATCCAATGAAGCATTCACATTTCCATGGCACGGAGATAGCTTTCAGTCCCTGTTGTTGCTGCCTAGCATTCAGTGCCATACAGTGCAACAGCATGGATGGTTGTCTTGTAAATTTCAGATTTAAAATCAGTTGGCATTTGTCTGTCACATAATACACAAATGAGTTCTCGCCAATGCATTGAGGCTGCATTCACCCTTGTTTGTACCTTGCTATTGATGTCCCCATTGCCTTGGAGGTGGGATCCCAGATACCAAAAAATGTCCATCTTCTTTAGGTTTCCTCCATTGATTTGAAGCATTCTAGGGGTGGTGACAGTCTCTAAGTACTCAGTTTTCTTGATGTTGAGGCGGATTCCGAAATGGTTGAGGTGATCATTCCATGTTTGAACTTGTGTGCTCTGCTGCAGGGTGTGCTCTGCTGCTACAATTATGCTGCAAGCAAGATAAAAAGAATTAAAATGATTGCACAATATGCTCTGATCACTATTTGTGTCTTTCTAACATGTTGTGCATTTCTTTTCACCCATTCTGCCAAAGATGAAGGAAAAACTGTTAGGATTGGAAAAATTCTTAAAACTTTTAGCAAAGAAAAATTTAACCCACAAACAAATCCTGATGAATGATTCAAGGAAAGTGCTGATCTGATACCCAAATTTGAATTGCTAATAGCATCAATGTTGCTTCTCATGCTGCTGCAGCTACTGTTTGTTTCTACTAAACCAGATGTCTATTATCCATCCTTCTGCACACAAATTAATTTGCAATCTTCCATAGAGTCTTTTTCTTTTCTTTTCCTGTTGTACTACACTGATTTCTAATATGCAGGACCAAATTTATGCTGGACTTCAGCCCCAAAGCATATATGGCATATGAGCTCTAAATGGATTGACACAAAATGTTAAACTGATTTTATCAGAAAGTGCTTAGTATAATCACCAACATATACCTGACCACATGCTAGATCTAGCCTCAGTTGGATTTTTAAACCTAATCTTCCACTGATTTCAGGCTTCAGTTGATTTCACTTTTTACTTCTGAGACAAGAAGTAGACTGAGACTCATATTTAATTTGGCTGATATAGTCTGGCTCTTCTGAAGTTTTGTTAATCTCAGAACTGAATGCTATGTCTTACACTTTGCAGCTTCTTTTTGTATTTCTTTCAGCTCAAATTGCATTAGAGACTAAAGTATTCCTACATATGTTTTATAAGATGGTATAAAATCTGAGGTTTGATGCATATTTAGTGTTATTGACCTTTAATTGATCCATCATTAAAACTCTCTGTGAAAAGCTTTATTTATAAAATCCAGTAAAAGCTATAGATTCAGATAAATTGGAAATACTTAAATGGTTTATACTCTCTCTCTTTCTACACACACACACACACACATTCTAGAGAGTGTAGAGAGACAGAAAGAGTTAAAAATGAATTCTGCATGCACAGAACTGACTTTATAAATACAATAGGATAAGGCAGGGGTTATGGGTTAGTTGTTTTTTTTTACATCTTTGCCAGTTGACACTCCAGATGTTCTTTTCTTCTTTTAAAATAACTGACTTACAGTTGTTATTATTATTGCTTCAAACATTTAATCCACAAAAATAAAACTTAAATGCAACATCTGGCAACATCCTTGATTGACTAATTGACAGACAAAAATAAGGTATATTGTCCAAAGATTTCATAACAATAATTTTTTTCTCACTGGTTACATTTTTGAAAAAAAAAACTTTCTTGAAGTTATGATTTCATTTCATCCTGGATTTTAAAAGTGGAATATTCCATAGGGAAACATATTATTTCTTTATAATGTTTGATAGGCTTCAAGATTGTTGCCAGCCTTTTGAGTTCAGAAAACAGAAACAACTAGGTTTTCAAGAATAGTATTAGTTTTATTAAAATAAATCTTGAAAACCCATCAGAGTTTTTTCTACTATTAATTATGCCTAACAAAAAATGTCTCCATCATAACTACATATAGAGTTCACCTATACTTATTAACCTAACTGTTCACAAGCAACCATTTCCATGCAACCCTTCTTGAAACAGGCTAAACATGTTTAAATCATTAATTTTCTTTGACCTCATATTTGGATATGGTTATTAATTAGATCATGTTAGAATATCCTTAAACTCAACCTTGTAAGGTATTTAAAGCATGTTCTACAGGAAATGCTATCATGCTTGGGCCATCTAAAAATATCTTTTGCTGCCCTAGACTGGTAGCTCTTATAAGGTTATCAACATGAATATTCATCCCTCTCACAGAAAAATATGTGATAGTATAAATTCATTATGATTTGCTTACTGATTGAAATCTGAATGATTTAACAAGCACTTACATGAAATACAAAGCCTTCCTTTAACTTCTGTAAACACTGAGTCTTAATCCAAATGAAGAAGTCACAATTTTGGAAAATACTTGTCCTAAAAGTTTTGATTAGGTATGTTTGACTCAATTAAGTCCAATTAGGTGTCAGCTTTGAAATTCAGCTGCCAACATAATGGGAAGGGGGGTGGTGGAGGAGTTGACAAGTTCAAGGATATTCTGTATGTCGTACTAAGAAATTCCAGTTGCAGTTAATTGGTTCTCGTGATTTATGAGGTGTAGAAATGGGAGGAGAAAAAGGTGGATTCTGTGTAGCGGCCTGAAAATTCTTTCACTTTGGGAAATGCCTTAGACGTACCAGATCTGTTTCTAATAAATCAATTGGAGAGAATATGTCTCGGAGTGATTGATATCATGGATACTTTCTGGATGCCTTATATTAGGAAGAATTGCTATTATTCTTTCTCCCCAATGAATGGATTTCTTTTTCCATTACCATACAATCCAACAAAATTAAATATCAGTCTTAATCTCTTATTCTGAAACAGAGGTCAGGTGCCATCTCACATTGTTAATAGGGCTTACATTTTAATTACTAGCAGGGCAGCTTTATGAGGTTTACTTCAAAAACATTTTTTTTAAAAAAGTGACAGAGAGGACTATAGACTCAAGTAATATATTTATTTCCTACATATCAATCACAGTATTATTCCTGAATTAGTTAATATATAATAGCAATGGACAGAGCTACTAAACAAAATAAAAAATGGAAGTAGTCCTTAAAAAAGACTGCAAAGACTGCATGTAATTGGTGATGTGGTCTGATATAGTCATGTGTGCAATATGTCACTGTCTATCTAATAATGTTCCTTGAAAAAGAAATAAAATTAGATCTGACCTTCCACAGATCACAAGCTGTTATTCCATAGTATCTTAAAATATTTGACTTTCTGCTATCTCTGAGGGAACTTTAGTATCAAGATATAAAATGTTAGGACTACTGTTTCAATTTCAATTTATTGGGGTCAAAGACCAGTACAGACAATAAACCAAATAAAATTTAAGACAGAGTTAAAATATATTTATAAAACAGTATCTATAACTGAGATCCAGGATATAGACTAGATCACAGATGTCAAACTCATGGCATCATGTTGCCATCACAAGATGTATCATGACCTTTTTTCCCTTCATGGAGCTGGGGTAAGTGTGGGCCGCCAATTGGACATCCCTGGCCTAGATTAAGTTATAATGTAAACACTATGGTTACAATATATTAAATATTATAGCATCTAAAATTTCAAGGTAAAATTTCTAAAATTATCAATATCAACAAGTAATAATATCTACAATTTAAATGAATTATCTTTACAAAGAATAAACTGAGGGATATGGGCCCATCAGAATTGGAGGGATTTTCTCTGCTGCTTTACAAAACCTAGTTACATGTGTTGTAACAAGGGATATTTCATTCATGAGCAGCATGTGGATGTAGGCCATATTTGGGCAACTAGGATGTCTGCTAATCAGAGACAGTATGAATTTGGTTTGGATGTTTCCATAAAAATAGCAAGAGAACCACGGTATAGTTCTCATTAATTAATTAATAGAGTCATTAAACACAGTCTCACACACACAGTAAAGGCTGATTTAGAGTTGCCTGCAGCTGTCCCTGGCCATTGCTGCAAATCTTCGGTGGAAAGGGATTAGTGGATAACTGGAGATATAATGTCTCTTAATTTGATATCTTTTATACTTTGGACATTCTACAATGTGAGGTGATGTATTAAGAGAGATTAAAAGGAGCAACTAGTATTATGGATGATCAGATGAATTTTGCTTATCATAAGGCACATGTTAGTGCTCATCCCCATTTCTGCATCATTTTGAAATTTAACTTTTGAGTTTTATTCTCACTAAATTCATTTTTGTATATATTTTTCAATTTCTTCATTTTAATATGGTAAAGAGTCTCCTGCTTGAGAAGGATGTTGGACTAGAAGATCTCCAAGGTCTGTAATTCTGTTAAATTGCCATTAAGATAAATGTAAAACTTAAGAATAATTATATCCTGGTCTTGGATATTAGTTTGAGAGGTATATTTAATGAAAATGAAATTAATTAATTGATTGAAAGTATTTCTCTGTCTTTTCAATAACTTGTATCTAAGCATTTATAAAAGCAATTATTCTCCTCCTCAAAAAAAATCTACCATATAATTAATATTAAAAGAATAGATAGATAGATAGATAGATAAATAGATAGATAGATATAGATAGATATAGATAGATATAGATATAGATTTTTACGGGTAAAGGTATGCAGGTCTTGGTGTATNNNNGTCTTATCCCGTGTAAGATTGAGAGTATCTTG